>CBVK0100911782.1:0-10366 GCA_900067695.1 Picea abies | reverse complement strand
CCTAAAAATCCATGTGCACGTTATTTTATCCTAAGTCCTTTTGAAAGACCTGTGATTTCCCAAGTGGTGGAAGGAAGGTGTATGGATGGAATGCATGCAGTTCCCAGGGTGACAAGTGTCAACCCTGGTGCATGCAAATAAAACCGAGACAGCAAGCCGTGAAGGGGGTTCAGACTCCATTCGACTGGATTTCCTGGGAGGGAAGAGTAGGAGCCAGTCTGCAAGAAGCCCGCGTATGTCTGTCACAGAGAGAAAGCCTATGTTTTGCGTGGAAGACCCGTGTACAAACCTCTGTTAGGAGCCGTGTAGTTGGGGTCTATCTCTGAGATAACCTGTGAGTATAATTCCCAGCTTGCGAGAAGCCAGTGAGGATTTTCTGGAAGAATCTTGTGGTTTTTTTGGGGAAGCCGAATTAGCCTGGGTGTGAAGTCCCCGTTCCTTTTTCAGAAACATTGTTGTGAGATCATCTAGCGATTGCTGAACTGAATCGGGGAAAACTGTGTCTGTGTTTCCTATGGATGGTTGTGGCTGTGCAGTATTGGACTGCGTGAGGCTTGTTGGCCTGTGAGTGACTCCTCCAGGTGAGGAAGTGCGCAGAGGGAGAGGAGGACTCCTGGAAGGAACCCTGTAGCTGCCATAGAACCCAGAGAATTCCGGTCCGACCTGTTCCTGTAACCCAAGGTAAGGGAGACTGGCAGCCGAAGGATTGTCTAGGTGACAGAGAAGGTGCACTCTCCTGGGGTGGAACAGGCATGTGGGGAATGAGGGTCTGTGTGCAGTGAGTGTGGGAGATTCCTGGGAGAACTTCTTCCTGGTGAATGTGAATGGGTGATCTTCCCGTAACCTCAACATAGCCTAGGATTCTTTCCTTGGGGTGGAGCTCGGTCCCAGGTCGGGGGTGACCTACTGTTGAGCTAGTGAACAATGTGGTCTAAGGCTGGGAGGTTTGTGGAAGGCCTGCACTTGGTTGGTGATTTCTCTAGTCGATAAAAGATAAGTATTGAAATATGGTTTATTACATTTGAACCTGACTGTGTTGTTTTGTATCATGTTTTCCACTGTGTAAATGAATTAATGATGAATGCTATGGAACATTTAATTATAGCAGTACCCAAATATGTTTCACTCTGTAATTTAAGTGTGTTTAATTGTGTTTAAATGCATTTGCTTATAATTCCATGTAAGGAATGGTAAACTGTGAGGTTGGGAAACCTGGGTAGTGAAGGGTACACTACAAATTGGTATCAGAGCAATTGGTACACTACACCAGCCAGTCAGTTCGTTGTGGCCGGTCGGCTCTGTTCTCTTTTGAATTGGAATAACAATGGATATTCAGTTACGAATGGATTTGCAAAACGGAAATAATCATGCTCAGGATGACTCAAACCTGATTTTATTGGATTGCTGCCCAGCTTATGGTTATCTATGCTGTTGGATCTTGACTATGTAATGCTCAGCAATCAAAATCTATGGTGATTTTGGTCGATGCTGTTACACATGTTTCATTTTGACTATATCGTAACAGCCTTCCCATATTGGTATTTGATTACAACAGAATGAATCTTATGCATAATCCACAGCCTACCTATCTTTACTGTTGATTAAAATGACATGACCTTTATGTATATTGTTACAGCTGTAACAAATCTATTTTGTGTTCAATGGTATCGATTATAATTAGGTTGTGGCATATCATATCTTATATGATTACGATTTGTTCGATTATGGTTTTATTGATTACGATTACATCGTATCTCATATGACTTGATTCACTACTTAATTTTGTTTCATATGAAACAGGCCTGGCAAGGTTTGACCATGTTTTATGGTAACTGAAAACAGAGCATTCTTTACTCTGTTTCGATTGCATTCATTTTTTATATTGTTTAATTTGAATGATAGTTTCATTTGAATCATTGGTAATTTGTTTTCTGATAATTAATAAAAGATGATTGGAATTGATTTTATTTGATTTCTATCTGGTCCTGTATGTTATTTTTGACTAGCCACAAAATCAGAAGATTCTGTAGCTAGGTCTGTAGAATCAATTTTTTATTGTTTTCTTAATGAAATATCTTTCTAATTGGATATTTGTGTTCTATTGCAGGTAAATTCGAATTGGAAGTAGATATGATGAGCAGTTAGGGGATGTTTCAAAGATTTTACTTGCATTTTATTTTCTTAGTTTAGAAGATTTTTGGGATATCTCCCAGATTATGTAAAACTATTTGATATTATCCACAAGGAAGTTTTTACCTGGTGGAAAGACTTATAAATACCTATCATTTTTGTAATAATGTTCATCCTCATTCATGGGAGAACAAGGATATGGAGTTCTAATATAGACTGGAGCAGAATTGATGTTTTGTCATAGCTTTAGCTTCTCAATATATCAACATTTTGTTTCATGTTTTGTATATCAAATTTGTGTATGATTTATGACTACTTTAGCTATCTAAATCATGTGCAAATGATATAATTTTGATCATTGTTATCCATATCTTGTTTCTTCCAAATAGATAAAAGGCATAACAATTGTTAATTCATTTTGTGAATGATAGTTTTATCTTCTTCATAGATTGAATTGTTATATATAAGTTTTCTGCATAACAGGTTTCCCTTATTGCAGGAATTTATAATCATAAGATTGTTATGATTCTCTTTTATGTCTTGTTTGTCTTGTAAAATACTTCAAGGAGCAGCATAGCTGATCGTTTACGAAAAGCTTAAGGACTAAACGGTGTGAGTTTCCCTCCTCCAACTAGCTTAAGAAGTCATCATACACAGGGCAGACTTGGAGCGTTTCCAGGTCAATTAGTCTTTTGTTTACTATTTTTATTAAGTAGTTTTATTAGATTTATATTAGATCGTTTAATTTCAGTAGTTTCTATTTCTTTTTCATAAAATATAAAAATAAAAAAAGAGATTCTTGGTTGTCTTAAGGAAGCAAACACATGAGTTTTGCAGGTTTTAATTAAATATGTAGGTTGTTCATAGTGTATATTTGTGAATCAGAAATATTATAACTGATAATTAGATAGCTGATTTGAATTATTATAATTATAGTTAGTCGATTGTATATAATAGTTAGAATAGTTAGATTTAGTTTTAATTTAATTTAGTAATTTGTTTTAGTCAGATTAGTATATTAGTTAGTTAGTTTAGTTTGTTTTATTAGTTGTAATTAGTTTAGTTTCTTTTAGTTTCTTTTAGATAGTTTAATTTGTTTGTTTAGTTAGATTAGTTAATTCAGATCAGTTTTCTCTTTGGTTTTCTTAGGATACCTTAGAGCGGCCAACAGAGCCGTTAAACTCGTCAGGGTGGTCCATTCCAAACGGCTTGGGTTATTTAGACAACCCTGGACCGGTTCCACTCTCCCAGTTGACGGACGGTCAATTTCCCCCGTCAACAAATGGCACTAGAAGGAGGGCTAGAACTTAATTAATGGCACGAGGTGGTCGCAAGACTCCTCCCCCACCTAATCGCACACCTATAGTGACTAGAATCCATTCACAAGATAATATCCCCCCTCAAATAGCAACTACTTCAACCGAAGGTCCACAGATCACAGTTGAGCCAGCAACCCCTAATCCTATAGGTGGTGATCCCCAAGAGATTGTTCGTCAATCTCTTATCAAAACACATAGTGCCTTAGGTAGTCTTAGGCGACCAAACCGCCTGTGGGGTCAACCTTTAGACTTCTCTGATATCAGAGAACAGTTAGGCGACATAGACCTCACTATGAATCCCATAGATCCAAACACAAATCCTGCTGCAGGAGGATCTGGGATACCTCCTTCACCACCTCCCTCATCTCCTTCCTCTTCTGGAGGAGATTCCTCTTCTGACGAAGGTAAATCACCTTCTCGTCCTTCTACACCCACTACCCCAATGGAAAATCAGAACAACCCTTCTAGACCCTGGTTGGACCAGGATGTTGTAGCTGTACCTGTAGACCAGCACCCTTTACCTAAGCACCCGAAAAAATGGCTTCCTAAGTTTGATCCTAATTCAAAACAGATAGCTGAAGATCATATCAAAAAATTTATGTTAGCCATTAGACTTCGTAACGTTGAACATGAAGATGTTGTCTGTAGGTTGTTCCCTTACACCTTTGAGGGTAATGCGTCCACTTGGTACTTTGCCCAACAGCCTCATACTATAGTGTCTTGGGAAAAGTTTGAGTCATGCTTTTTGGAAAAATTCAGAGATGGCAAACCTCTGGAAGTCTTAGTCATGGATCTTTCAAATTTAAAGATGAACGCAAAAGAAAAAGTTAAAGATTTTAATAAAATATTTTTAACACTTAAAAATCGAATCCCTGCAGACTCTATGCATGTTGAGAGTCGTGTAATAGCTTACTACACTAAAGATCTACATCAAAGTATAGCTATTTGGGTGAAAAGATCTAAAAAGGCCACGTTGTTAGAAGCCTTCGAAGAAGCTACGCAAATTGAAAAAGACATTCTTAGTCTTAAGGATTCTTCTAGCAACGAAACAGAGACTATTTCTTCTTCCAAAAAGAAGATTGAAATCCTCCCCAGACCTACACAAAACAAAACACAATCCGAAAACTCTGATTTGGAAAATTTAACCAAAGTTGTACAAAAATTATCTAATCAAGTTATAGATTTAAAAAGGTCGACTGAGGAAGCCTCTTCAAGTAAAGGATCCTACAAACCCCCTTTTCGAAAGCCTTTTCCCCCAAACCGGCCTAATCCAAATCCTGAAGGCTTGAACCTAGAAAGTTTGCAATGTGCTCTCCAGACAATTCTAGGAGCCCAAGATGACTTGATCCCTCTTGAAATTCTTCAAGAGGAAGGCGAGTAGGAAACAACTCAAGAAGAAGAGTCTTCTCCAAATGTCTTTGGACATTTCTCGGATAGTATCTTTCAAGCCAACTTCGAGACTGTTAACCCTTACAACACTAGGAGTAAGACAACAAATAAACCTCCTGCCAAGAATACTACAACTTACCCCCCAAAACCATCTGAATCAGTAGAAACTAAACAAAGTAATGCTGACCCTAAATTAGATTATGATGTTGTTGAATATCTTAAAAAATTACAGGCTAACATTTCTATTTATGAGTTGTTGAAATTTCCATTTTTTTTACAAAAGATGTTGCAAAATATTTTAGACAATGGCAAGAATGGTAATTCAAACGGTAATAAGGTTGTGCAAAGCAAAGTTTCGCAGAAGACTTCTACAAAAAATAATCCTGATCCTCAAGATAAAGGAAGCCTTCTTGTGCCTCCTGTAAATAATAATGTAAATAATGTAGATAAAGTAGCATTAGAAAATGCGAGTAAGAAATCGCAAGCTACATCTCTAAATGCTCGCAAGAATGTACCTCCTTTTATTTAACTTTCGAAATCTTCAACAGAAATGTGCATAATTGTATGGTTGACTCAGGAGCATCGTCAAATGTGATGCCTTGGTCAGTCTGCCTAAAGATTAACGCTGAAGTAGAACCATCTGCTTTGAAAATCATACAACTTGATCGAACAGATGTTAAAGTTATAGGCGAACTGAAAAATGTATTGATTAGATTATCGTCTAACCCAAATGTTCATCAGGTTATTGATATAATTGTGGTGGATATTCCAGAAGTGTATGGTATGTTTTTGAGCAGGGACTGGTCGGAGCAACTACATGGTTACTTCGCAACAGACTAGTCTCACTTATGGCTTCCAGAAAACGGAAAGCCCAACAAGATCAGGGTGAATCGTGAGCGTTACCTCAAGTTCATAGTAACAGACTTGAATGACCCCAATGAACCATATACGCCTCCGACAGATTCACCGAGACAGGTTTTCGGATCCCTTGAAGGGTTATTGTTTTCCCTTCTTTACTTACACATTCTAAGGTTTTATGGTAACAGTCCAATCTAGCTTTATGGGTGGCTATCCATTCCATACCAATCAGCAGATCATATGATCATAGGGGTAATAAGTTAAGGGTTGTTTGGGTGGGGAATCTAACCAAGATCAATTGGCAGGCTGGTATAACCTCTGCTACCCTTCTTTTGGTGCCAGTGGCTAACTGTACCAACCATGGCTTGGTATGTTTTTGTGGCTATAGTTTACACTTATCAACAGATTTAGGGGATATATAACTCAAATTTGAACTAGGGTCAATTAAAATAGACACTAGATGGTTGGAAATCATACCTTCTATTTTCACTACTGAAGCTTGGTGGTCGGCTTGGTTATTATCCAAGGCTGCATAAATTTGTGGCTCACTCTTGGCTACATCATTGACAGTAGTAGCTTCTTGGATGTTATAAATCCTTCGACTATTCTGTTGTCGGTGTGGACAATCTCTCAATAGATGTTCTTCCCCGCAACCCTAGCATTTCATAGGTTCTCTCTTTGGGTTATCAGTCTTCACTGATATGGGTCCAGAAGTTTTATTTCCGCTCAAGGAGGGAAAATTCTGCTGGTGCATACTCCGGGCTGGGAAGCTCATTCTTGGGTTCTTATTATAGTTCTTAAATCCTGGGGATTTAATTTGCCTTTTCTGAAATCTTGAACTATTCTTTTGTTTCCATCCTTCGCGAGGTTCTGCTCGATGCCCGAACTGTTCATGACAATAGGTCGCCTTTCGAATAGTTCCTTCTAGAGTCTTTGGCTCATCAAATTCAATTCTGTTCCGATAGTCTTTAGGTAGTCCACTGATGAAGCATTGCACCTTTTCCTTTTCTGCTTTTATATAGGGTACATACCTCAACAAATTGAGGAATTTGTTGACATATTCTTCTATAGTGAGTTGTGCTAGTTTGAGTTCATAAAACTCTTTAGTCTTTTCATCGAAATATTTTTCCGACAGATACTTCTTCCGGAAGTATTTCTCAAACCGTTCCCAAGACAAGTCCTCTTCGCAAACCCCTTTCACATTCTTAAGGTCTTCCCATCAAATGGAAGCCTTTCCATTCAAGTTGAAGGTGGCCATTCGGGCCCTCATATTTTCTGAAAAGTCATGGAATCTGAAATACTTCTTTAGTCCAAGAAGCTAGGCCTCTGCTTCCTCTCCCTTCTTTATTTCACCATCGAAGGAGGGTGGTTTGTCTTTTCTGAATTCTTTGAATTTACGACTTTTGGAAGAATTTTGCTTCTTCTATTTCCTTTAGGAATAGGATCTGGTTCTGCTACTAGAAGATCCCTCTAAATCGCTAGCTTCCTTCTCAGAGGAATCATCCAATGCTTGTCCTTTACCTTTGGGGTGGACCTTTTTCAAGGTGCTCCTCTCAGTGTGACCACCGATATGACCATGTTTCTGAGTTTCAGGTTCATGCTGCATTTTTCTTTGTAGATCGGATAAACTTTGATGTAAAAATACGTTAATTTCTGTTTGCTTTTCTTGTTCTTTCATCATCCTTTCATTGTCAGCCTTGCATCTTTGTAATTCGACCATGAGACTCCTCACAGTCTCATCTAGATCTGGAGGGGTCCCTACTACCCTCCTTTCGTCAGAATCTTCGTCTCTATTGTGGGAGCCTTCTCCCACTTCATGGTGAGTCACCATACTATGCGTTGATAATTTCCCGTGGTTGATCTGGTGCTTGTGTGCAAAAGGGAAAAAAAAAAGAAAACATTGGTTGTTAGTCAATATTTATATTTATTTATAACCAGTACATAATTCATATTTTCACATGTACACACACAATAGGGGTTTTTCATTCTTAACTTCATCTTTTGATTAGGAAGGTTAATACAGGGGGTTACTCTTTTTAGGAGTGTTCTGAATGGAGCTTCTGCACAACTTGTTCATGATCCCAAGTAGGCCAAGTGTTTTAACCATGCTCTAATACCAATTTGTCACACACCCGCTGCGGCATAATAAATTTTTCACCTTTTCTCGAGGGATAGAATCCCCAAAATCCTACGGGGCTTAGCATAGGCTAGCTCTTCCCTTTTTCCACCTCCATGTGTTCATTGATCATGATCATAGGCTAAACAACTAGGCACCTTTGTGCATTTCGTGACTCAGTGATATAATCGGGTCAAGTATTTCGACTTTGCAAACCCCAAAATGCTGTAACGCTGAAAAAGGTTTTGATCGACAATTAGCCCCCTGGGCTATGCCTTGGCCCGTATGACCACTTCTCATAAGACCGCAGTCTTATTCACTTCGGGAATTATCAATATGAGAGTCTGAATTCTTGTCAATGGGACTCCCGAATTCCCAATTTCCGAAATCCCGATGGACTCTTCCTTTTGGGATTTTCCCAAAATCCTGGATTGCTGCCACGTGTCCTCCCTCAAATGGACGGTCCTCATAGTTTCATGATTTCATGACTTGCAACCCCCAGTGACACAAATCCTCCATCAATTCGAATCCCCAGTACCCAAAACACCGATGGGCTCTCGATCTCCACCACGTGTCCTCCACGGATGGATGGTCCAGATTGTTTCTAGACTTCGCCAAGTGCGAGGTCAAAATGATCACCTTCATCTTTTGTTTCTTGATGTCCAAATCCCTGAAATGGGTGATCTCGTGACATGTGTCCTCCCTTACTCAGATGATCCAGATCTATTTCGGGACTTTCATTGTGAACTTTCCTGACCTCTCGTCATCGGGACTTCCGAAATCCTGAAGTTCGAAACCTCAATACCAACTCCTCTTTCGGGACTTTCACCTCTGTTCATGAGGGATTAACCCTCATGCATCTCCTGATAGATCCAATGGCTGTCGGGTTTTCTAAGTAAGATCTGACGGTTCAGATCTATCCTGCATTGTGCATTCTCCCACTATTCCCTGGACGTGGAAAAGCCAACAGTCCAGATACTCCCATGGACCTTGGGGATCTACGGTCCCAATTTCTTCGCTACTCATGAAGATAAAGGAAAAGGGTTAAGGCATTTAACGCCCTCGTTTCTTCCTCCAGTCTAACAGTCGTGAATGACAACAGATCTTTCGACAGGATCTCATCCGTCGATCAATACTTATCCCTACGCTGCCATTTCAAGATTTCAAGAGGATCATTCTTCCTCATTCAGGGTTACTAAGACTTGCACCTTCAAATCCTTTTCTAGGTTCTTGGTGAGATTTCCAAGAAGGGTGCCTCTATGGGGAGATCTATCCAGGGTATTACCTGAGACGGATAAGGGTATATATTTCCCGAGAACAGACTTGAAGTCTGAATTAATTCAATATGAATATATATATACAAATATATCTATAAACATAAGCCATATGTGGTCCTTCCAATAAAAGCATGCAACCACCATTTCTGATCAGAACACCACATAGCCAGTCTTATACTCAAACCATTCATAAACTGCACAGACTATGAGCATACATGTTAGCATTTAAATTTCAAGATGCAAGATGATCATAAATGCCAGGATATACATTTCAAGATGCAATATGTAAAACACTTATCAGAAATAACACTAGATGTGATTGCAACTACTGAGAGGGGTGCTCATTTCCACCCAACCATAGGCTCAGCGATTCCGAATGGATTTTCCACTAGCCACCCCCGAGTTGAGACCATGATGTTGCAAGACTGCGTCTCTGTTTTCCAATGACCGAGAATGAAGTTTACTCGCCTTCTTCTCTGCTATCACTCCCTTTGTATTTTTCCAGAGTTCTCCTCTTCCCCTCGCATCTGCCCCTTGATCGCCCACTCTTCCTACCTTTTCTACTTTTGTCGAGGTTGCGTGTGGCACGATTTTCCTCACGGTGGTCAGGTTTGAGGAATCTATGGATGGGCGGTTCACCCCCATCCCTCATTACTCATGAGGAGCCATTTACCTACCAACCTGGTGAGTCATTTAATTCGAGACCAACGAGCTACTCTTGGTTCTTTGGGCCAGTGAATTCCAAATATGGTATTAGTTTCGATGGAAGTTAACGCCACCTTTCCAGGTTCCTTCCACCACCTTTCTTCAGCCATCGTAGTCTCTTTTTCACCACATCCCCTCTCAGCAGTCCTTCAATATATATATTCATAATATTATTCACATTCATTGACCTTTTTCACAAGGTCCATTCACATCACACATTCACATTTCTGAGTTTACCACAATACTTGGCCAGTATAGTTATTTTACAAACTGGGGGAAACAGGGTGTTACACAATGGATATGCTTATTACCTATTTCAGGCTTCATGATTTCATCTGAGGTTTGACTTTCAAAAAGGTTCAAAGGCTGCACCTCTAGATCAACTTTTGTATCTCCCCTGTTTTCCTCAAACGATACATTAGAACATTCCTCTTTCTTTCTATTCATGACCTATTGGTAATGTTCCCTTAGCAGTGAGGAAAATCACAAGGGCAGATGTTATAACCCTAAATTGCACCATTCATGCTTACCTGGCACCAGCCCAACTCATTGCCCTTCATTGCCAAAGCCAT
>CBVK0100911781.1:0-10366 GCA_900067695.1 Picea abies | reverse complement strand
TAGGGGGTTGGAGCCTCCTTCCAGTTGCAGCTAGAAAACAAAGGAATTTGGTGCTTCCAATGAATGTAATTCTTCAAGACATATAAGAAAAAACATTATGTGGTTTTCTCCCGCTTTGGGTTTCCATGTAAAACACTGGTGTACTATGTATGTGTATGATTGTTCATTGTTCATTTCTTATTTACTCTGCAGTTATTGGATGATAATGATACATTGATATAACACTTGGATTATATGGTTAAAAATGATTAAATTTCTCTATTACTGATTCACCCCCCCTCTCATTAATCCAACAATTGGTATCAAAGTGAGGTTCCTTCAAGAAAAAATTTAACCATTGGAAAAAGATCATGGATTATTCTGAGAATGGAGTACGAATGTTTAATGGTTAGAATGGTTTTAAGTATGAGATGTGGAGCAGAAGAATGGAAGTATTTTTACAGGCACAAGGACATTATATTTGGCTGTCATTTGTTACAGGATATGATAGTTCAAAAAGGGAAAAGACTGCAGCCAAGAAGGAATTGAATAAGAATAACAAAATAGCAATGGATTTCATTGGAAGGATTACCTAATCTGGTAAGAGAAAAGGTTGGTAAATGTTCATCAGCCAAAGAACTTTGGGATAAGTTACATGACATATATTATTCACCCATCGTAGATTCAGAAAATACCAAAGAAGATGAAGATATAGAAGAAGAAGAAAGATGTTCATCATGTCAGACAGATTCAGAAAATGAAGAGTAGCAGAAGTTGATTACAGAGAAAAATTGATCAATGCAATTAAATATCTAAGGAAAGAAAGAGAATAAAACAAGTCATCCAAGAAAGAATTGATGAAGCAAAAGGAAAGTGTTCAAGGTTCCAAAAAAGATTAGCAGGTCATCAAGAATTTAAGATCTCAACTAGAAGAGGCTAGGAGAATTGAAGAAACTCTAGAATATCAAAAGAAATGTTCAGAAGCCAACATAGAAGCACAAAAGGAAGAAGCGGAAAAGAGAGAAAAGATAGTTATGGATCATCTCAAGGAAAGAACCAATGACTTAAAACAACTTGAGGAAGAGTTTGTTCAAAAAGAGAGAAGATTGGAAGAAGAAATAATTACATTGAAAATACAACTTGAAAAAGAAAAGAGAACATAAGAGGTCATGAAGTCTCAGATAATGAAGACAGAAGAAGAGGTTGAGAATCTTGAAGAAGAAGTTATCACACTAAGAGTCAAAATCGTCAATCTCAACAAGAACATTGAAGATACAAAAACATCCACATCAGTTGTAGAGAATGAAGAGAAGCACTCTACGTTGCTAGAAAAGAATAATGAAGAAAATAGAAAGAGTTATGCAGAAGTACTCAAAGGAAGGAATCGTGGTCAGCCCGAATCTAAGAAAAATATTGAAGATACATCTTCAAGAAGACCATCAATGTTCAATACACAAATAAGCTTCAATCATGATCATGATTAGTCAAGGAAAAAATTCAGAAGGAGTATGCCACAAAGAAAAACATTCATTCCCACATATGCAAATTTATTTTATGGTCATTGCTTTTATTGTACTAACTTTGGACATAAGGTTGTAGATTGCAGGGATTATAAAATAAATTTTCAAGCAAGAAGTGTTGTTACAAGGGAAAAACTCTCTATGGCCAAGGCTAAACCACAACAGACAGGTATGACTACAGAAATCAACTCAATTCCAACATATGCTATGTAGACTAATGTGCAATATAAGAAAGAGGCCTACCTCAATCCAACGTTTGATGATGTTCCACCGTTGAGCACCTTGACCCAAATATTTATACTTGCAATAAGTTCTCAACAAACAAGCAATGCAAGCATATAGTGATTATAAAAATGAATTAGCACATTAGATAGAATAATCCATTACTAAACATTACAAACACACCCATGGATAATAATCATATATTCACAAGATACCAATAGGAAGGGAAAGGAGTATTTCTATTAGTAATTGATTAGCAAAAGTGACAACATTACAAACTTCCGTGTCAGCATGGTTTGAAACCAAGAAACCAAGTTCTTTCTAGCTGGTTCTCCACCACTTTAATCCTCCACAAAAGGCAAGATCGTAGGAAAGAGGCAATGAGGTCCTCTCAACAATAAGGGAAGAGCTTGGGAGTTGAACACTGTGTTCAGACTTAAGGGACAAAGGGATGCAGACTCAATATGAAGTAATTTCTCCAGATTAACTTTGCTCTCAAAGTGGAATGCTTTCTCATCCTTTTCCATAGCTCGAAATTGTGCTCTTATAGCCTTCAGAATGCAACTGAAAGGCCGAGTCAAAGCGTTTCCAGCATATGGAAGGCCAAGGATCAAAGATCTTCTGTCGTGACATGGAAACCTGACCTCATTTTGTATTTTATGGCACAAATCCTGATATACGCAAGTTGTAGTGGAGCAGCAAGCGTATACACATATTGCATAGAAGTTAGGGAGTGTATATGTGGAAAAATGTATATTTTTAGCTCTGGATTCATCAAAAAGGGATGATAAGTCTGCATAGGGAAATGGAAAAAGGCCCTCTGTGCAAGATAGCCATGGTGAGGCAAATCTTGCTATAACAAATTCCCCCTAATGTATGAGATCGGAGGAGTATCTGCGATGGATGAAATACGTTATAAATAACCCAGAAGTGGAGTGGTAGAGAACCAACTGGACGAACTCAATTCTTCATTACATTATGTACTAACTTTGCATACATGGCTGCCAAGAATACAATGTAGATCCATGTGGAAAATATACCAAACAAGTGTTCATGGCCATGAATAGGAATTTATAAATGTGGTTACATGCCGAGAGTTGTCATAGTACAAGGCCCAGTGAAAAAAATAAATTTAAAGATATTGGTGTACTATGGAGTACAATCTGATCTCCCATGATTACTGAAGTCAAATAGGTACTGGTCTAATGAAATGGAAGCAACATATCAGAAAAGATGCAGCCACATAGTGATGTCTTCAAGTCTTCTACATTATCCGCCAATGGTGCAAATCTACATAATGTGAATAAATGAGTTGAGGTTGAACACGATGAGACATCATTTGATTACCGGTCATTGAGGTATATCGTTAAAAAATGAGAGATAGCCTACCGATGATGAAAGTAGGTATCAAGGCATCAAGTACATCTCTACAAATGTGAATAAAGGAGTTAGTGTCGAACACTTGAGAGATCCATTGATCAGGAAACATTGATGTATTCCCATCTGTCAATGGTGAGAGAGCTTGCCACTAATGACTACAAGCCTCAAGGCACTCATAAAACTCTAGGTCTTGTGTCCAGAATAAATGAGCTGAAGTCGATGGAAAGAGACCTGCTGAAAGAAGAGCATTGAGGAATCTCTCATCAGTCGGCATGAGGAACAAAGCAAGAGCTTCATGATTTGGTGGAGATCGGACGAAGAACATGTTCACGAACCAACGGTCCTGTGTGTCTTTCACGTGTGCCAAATGCAAGTGGTACATGAAAAAGACCCTCTGAATAGAAGCCAATGATGAAAACTACTGACAAAGGTGAGGAAACCACCAATAAGGCTAATGGAATCCAAGACACTGCATGAATCCCAAAGTGTGAATAGATGTCTTTCCGTCGAACACAAGGGAAACCACTCAGTCAATGACCATTGATGAAATGTCGATTGTTGGGTTCAAGGTGACCTACCAATTATAAAAGTAGGGCCAGGGTGTACGATAATACCAAAGTATCGTGTGATTCTGAGACATACTGAGGGTATGGTCAACATGCAAAGTCAAGGTTTCTAAGGAGTGGTCGACACAGGTTGATAGACTTCCTTTGAACCAGAGCATGAGACATATGGTGGACTCTGACAGCATAGACTCAATGATGTGACAATTAGATGCATAAGGCATCCATAACGTTCTCTATAGGGACTGGAAGAGAAACCAGTCAGTAGAGAAAATTCTATAGTGAGATCAACGTCCTAAGGCCATGCTAAACCCAAAATTATGATGACGTGAGGACTCAATAAATTTGTTCTCTATTCAAAGGTGACACGACTGTTGCCAATCACAATATAGTACTCCCTTCCCGCCTGTATTTTTTTGTTTTTTTTCATAACAAGTGAATGTTATGATACAGTGGAGAGAACGAGTGTCTCAAGTAAGAAAAACTAGTTCCAGCAGTGGAACGTACCTATGTTAAATGCAAGGAAATGCATGTAGGAGATGGAAACTCAGGGTGTTGTTCCCTCCAGGGTATAGAGTGTCAAATTGTGAAGGATAAAAAACAAGGCTCTTCTTGGTTGAGGATGCAAACTGCTTAGGCAACAATTTATAATTCAAAGCGAGAACCGGTTAAAGGATCAATACTGCAAGTGAGGGCATGAGATGCAATCACAACTTAACACCCAAAAATGTCCTTTTTTATATCTTTTAGTCTACTTGGTGTGAAAAAGGGGTAAACTTGTGCCAAATAGATGTCTTTTCAAATCCAATTTACGAGTGTGAAAAATACAACTTCACTCGACAATCTTTTCTATTTTTTATAGCGAATCGGAAAAGAGATTAACTAGGACTCATGATATTTCAAATCCAATTTTAACGAGTGTGAAAGGGACAAATCACTTGGCGATCTTTTCATTTTTTAGGCGAGTCGGAAAAGAGCTTAACTAAGACTCGTTATTTGGGAGTTTGCGGGTAATAAGGCCGCATGTACATGAATGAGTAATGAGGCTCATTATAAAGTCATGTATTGATTTATTCTGGACTCCCGGTCCTAAGGAAGAAACTCGGCATGGGTACCAAATGAGAAAGAGTATCTAGCTAGGGTACCCATGTTTGGTAAGCCTCTACCATTTATTAACGATGCTATTAATAGCAAGTGGAGGGTTATGCATAGCAATAAATGGGTTTGTACCTAAGGCATAAAAAGCGGTAGTCGAAGGATAATGTGAAAATGCACGATGGAGTGGAGACCTATCCTATATTCTCGGTTATGAATATACCTGCCTGAGGAAATGAACGACTAACCAAAACATTGAAATCCACAAGAAAATTGAGTTGAAACTACAAAAACCAGCTTAAAACTATTCTTGAATTAGTCCATTAGGAAAAACAACAGCATAAAACTATATCAAGTGGGTAAAAATAGTTTATAAATAGTAATAAAATCAAAATTTACTGTATCATTTTCATTTTTACCCAAATAGTGTAATTTGGACTAAAATACCTCCAGAATTCAAATGACGATCATAGGAGCAATAGGCAACGGAATCACAAACCGTCTCAACCAGGTAACTCTTCATCCCATCTTCTTCAAATTCAATGGTTTACATTTTTGAATTAAGTTATAATTTGTTATTTTTTAAGGGCACAAATTGGGTTTTTCGGTATACGTGGGTTTCTATGAATATGTTGCATATACAACTAAATATACGCCCCTATGTGAACTATAGGGGGCATATATTAGGCCCTACCCATGACTGTTTGTGAATAACTTGCATATAAATGTGAAAATGGAAAAAAGACAAGTTTCTAACTCAAAAAATGATTTGGTTTTTACAGGATGGTGTTGGAATGGAGAGAGCGAGAGCATGAGGATGTAGATGCAGTAGTGGATCAAGATCTGGTGGCTCAAGAAGCCTTGAAAAGATGTGGTTATTCAATTTTGGGGCTCTCAAAGTGATGAGGGCCCAAGTGAGGTTGTTATAAATGTTGGTGGGCTATCAGGATCCTAATAGAAAGATATTTATCCTTGATGGATAACCATTAATGATAGAAGTAGAGGACATCTACTTCTTGACGTGACTTTCACGCTAAGGAGAGGTTTTGGACCTCAAGTCACGTGGGGCAAGGAGTGGGATGAAGGTCGAAGAATACATCGAGGCCCACTGTGTTGTAGGGACTCCCATGCTTGGAATTCAAATCCCTATCTGGGCTATAGGTAATCTCAACCTAAAGATTATTGTGCTTGTTCTTACCAGGATCATAGGTTCGACCTTGTTGCATTAGGCATCGAGACCACTTGTGTTTTATGCACTGGAGTGTGCAAGTCCCACCATGTACGATTGGTGTATGATTGGTGTACCTCACTGGAGTGCAAGAAGGGGGCTAACAGAAACTTCGGGTTTGCCTCTATCCTTTGCAACTTATTTTTCGAGTGAGTCCCAAGTCTAGGACCTAGAGTGGAGATCATTCCTAGAGGACCACGTGATCTGGCTATGGCATGATGGATTGAGGTCATGAGATGGTAGGGGGGTGGTAGGGTGGTGACACCTTACAATGATGATTTTTTCTTCTAGTGGCAGAGACAAATCATAGCTCTTGACGATTATCCCTATGCAGGAATTATTTCAGAGGAGATCCTGATATGCCGCTTCCACCAGGAACCACCTACAGTGTCATAGGTAAAAGTTTTTACATATTTCATTTTTTTTTGTATTTTTGTATTTAAGAGAACAAAAATATTTTTGGATGATGTTTTAAATATTAACTCGATACTTGTGTGATTGTAGACGTGGGTCCGTAACGGCCTGAGGGATTCCTATGACACAGGCAGAGGCACCAGGGTGATGAGGTAGTTGGAGGAGAAGTTGAGAGAGTCCTATAGAACATGCAGGGCAACCCGTCTCATTTGACACGGAGGATTCCTATGATTCAGGTGGAGGATCTACCTGAAGCCATGCAGCAGCAGGTTGTCGTTGTACCTAAAGCCTGGGTACGACTCTTCCAGCGTCTCACAAATGTTGTGGTTTGCTATCACGATACACATCCGATGCCACAGGCGTAGATGTCATGGGACATATATATCGATTGTATATGTATTTTGAGGGTTTTGTCCCCAATTTTGTAATATAAACACCATATTTTTTTTTTGGAAATATATAAAGAGGGATCTTCGGATTTACTCATATCTTACAATGTGTGCATTGATTTAATGGTCTTCTTTGTTTTATTAATGTGACAAATGCCAATCTAAAACATAATTAGCGTAGGCATCAAATACATGATTAGAACTTATAGGAATGTGAAAGTATGTAATAAAATCAAATTTTCATTCTAAAAGACGTACCCGTAGGAATTAATGGAGTAACGTAGGATCATGCACATGGTAATGGTCATTCAACTGACATACTACTAACTGAGAATCCAGGCAGACCTCTAGAGAGTGAATACCATGTGAGATAGCATCGTGTAATAGTTCTATGACGTGCTATATTCGGCCACATTATTCGTGGATGGCCCTAGTCATACGCCACATGAAGACACCAGTAGACCCTTGGGTGAGTAAATCACCCAAGCGGCGGAAGCCAAGTTTCATGTATGCCGACTGGCTCCATCTGCGAATCCTAGGTAGACCGAAAACTCCATTGACATCTACCAACCAAAAGGGGAAACTCGATAAGCAAGCTAAAGAAAAAAGAAAAATATGTATATACACTACATTTACATTAGTATACAAAGGGTTTCGCCCAAGCCTAGGGCTCAAGCATAATACCTTTTCAAGTAGAGCCCATTTCTGGGCTCGTCCAATTTATTCCCTTCATAGTCTTCCAATTCGTAGGCTCCTTTTTCTAGAACATGTCGCACGATATAAGGACCATGCCACATGGGTTTAAACTTTCCTGCCCCTAGTGGTTGTTTGGTTTGGTCATAAAAGAGGACCAAGTCACCCTCAGCATACAACCAGGGATAGACAAACTTGTTGTACTGAACCTTGACATGTGTTTTTTTGCCTCGATAGTTGTAAAGGCGTCTCACCACTGCTCGTCGAGACTCTCTAAGTGTACAAGGCGTCACTCTAAATCTGAAGTGTCAGGTAGGAGCTTGACTGCCAATTTGACAGAAGGCATTTCACATTCAACAGGAAGTATCGACTCCACACCGTGCACTAACTAAAAAGGGGAAAAATCGGTGGCAATCTTGATCGAGGTTCGGTATGCCCAAAGCGCGGGATACAACATGATGTGCCAGTTGGAATTGTTCCGACTGACAGTTTTTTGTAATATGGTCTTGAGAGACTTGTTGACGGCCTCTACTTGCCCATTTTCCTAGGGGTAATAAGGAGATGAGTGATCATGTTTAAACCCCAGCTTAGACACTAGTTCTACCATCATTTCATTTTGAAAGTGACTGCCATGATTAGTGACAATCTCACTCGGGATACTGAACCGGGAGATAATTTGGTTGAATATGAAGAAATATGCAGTCTTCCCATCGGATTTTTTAGTAGGCATGGCAGCGTCCCACTTGTTAAAGTAGTCGACAACCATGATAATAAGTTCATGCCCCCCAGCTGAAGTTGGGTTGTAATCGACAAAATCTACCCCCCACTTGGTGAAGGGACCGACGGTAATGACTAGGTGAAGAGAGGTTGGGTACAAGCACATTTTCTAAGTGAACATCTAGCAGGGGTGACACTTCTTAACCGCTTCAATGAAATATTTAAATATGGTGGGCTAGAAGTAATCGGCTCACAGGATATTTTGGGTTGTCGCAAGCCCGGATAGGTGACCACCACAAGCCCCTTTGTGGCAGTCATTTAGGACTAACTTGGCTTCTTCGTGAGTTAATAAACGACATAAGATACTATCTATTCCTTAGTGATATAGAGTGTCATCAATGATGGTATACATTTTTGGCTTGGTATCTAACTCGCCGTCGATCATCTCGTGAGAGATGTTGAGCGAAACTCAAGGTTTGAAGATATAAAACAATGTCTCCATACCAGGGGTCAGACGATGAGACAAGGAAAATGTGTTTGTCTGCAAACGAATCGACATGGATAACATCCTCATCCAATCATGGGAAATTGGATACTAACTCCGCAAAAACTATTGATTTATTGGACTTGGTTGAAGCAAAGTCGAGATCAAATTCTTGTAAGATGAAAATCCATTTATTATATTTCTTTCCTATGATAATAATCATATATTCACAAGATACCAATAGGATGAGAAAGGAGTATTTCTATTAATAATTGATCAGCAGAAGTGACAACATTACAGACTTTCGTGTCGGCATGGGTCGAAACCAAGAAACCAAGTTCCTTCCAGCTAGGTCTCCACCACTTCAATCCTCCAAAAAAGGCAAGCTCGTAGGAAAGAGGCAATGAGGTCCTCTCAAAAATAAGGGAAGATCTTGGGGGCTGAACACTGTGTTTAGACTTGAGGGACAAAGGGATGCAGACTCAATATGAAGTAATTTCTCCAGAGTAATTTTTCTCTCAAAGTTGAATGCTTTCCCCTCCTTTTCCATAGATCAAAATTGTGCTCTTATAGCCTTCATAATGCAACTGAAGGGCCGATTCAGAGCATTTCCAATATATGGAAGGCCAAGAATTAGATATCTTATGTCGTGTCATGGAAACCCGACCTCATTTTGTATGTTATGGTACAAATCCCGATATACGTGAGTTGTAGTGGAGCAGCAAGCGTATACACATATTGCATAACAGTTAGGGAGAGTATATGTGGAAATATGTATATTTTTAGCTCTGGATTCATCAAAAAGGGATGATAAGTCTACATAGGGAAATGGAAAAATGCCCTTTGTGCAAGATAGCAATGGTGAGGCAAATCTTGTTATAACAAGTGCCTATGTGGTCGCACGTAACATTGAGTGTTACAAATTTCATAACTATGGACACATAGCTAGTGATTGTAGAATCATGGTCGATACTTCCATGAAATAGAATATTGATATCAGATATAAGAAAGTATGGATAAGAAAATAGGAAGAATAGGTGAACAAAGACCAAGTACCGGAGATTGCAAGATTAGAAATAAAACGAGATGAAGAAAATTCTATAGAGAAAAAGAAAGATGTCAGATACAGAAAGGTTTGGAAAATAACTGAAAGAAAGGAAGGATGGGTAAATAAGGAATAGGTTCAAGAGATTGTACTTTCAGGCATTGTAGAGAAAGATGAATCCAAAGACAAAAAGAAAGAAGTCATAGCTCAAAGAGATAATGAATCTACCAATGAAGATGATGATGAATACACATCAGAGCAAGAATTGTTATGAGCCATCCGTCTTAGAGACTCCCAAGTAATATGAATATTAGATAGGGGGGAGTCTATGCAATAGCTGTGACAAACCAAAGAACCATCCTTCCAGTAGCTTGCAGAGTTTGAGAAGACAGATTCAGAGAAATCATTTAGTAGAAGTACATTTTGATAGATTAATCAAGACTTCATGATAGTATAGTGATAAATGGGTTGGCATTATGGACAGTTACGCAAGTAGATTCTTGGACAGTATGGACAGAGATGGATTCATAATAACACTTAGCAGGTTTGGACAGATATATAATAGTGGACAAGAGCATGGATTCCTAGATCGTCTTAGAGAGGTGAGATCGGAAGAGCGGTTCAGCAGGAATGCCGA
>CBVK0100911780.1:0-10366 GCA_900067695.1 Picea abies | reverse complement strand
TTTGAAAACTTCTTGAAAGGTTAATGGATCATCTATTTGTGAAAACAAAGAAAAAAGTGAAAATGAATTTGTTGTGTCATTTTTATACATGTCATGAAGACTTCTTATCTTCCTTGGTAACAAACTTGCTAATGTTTGATCTGGATATGTACAACTACTTGGACTGCATGCTGGAGTTTATTGCATTATAGGTGTGGAATACGCACCTACTGATCTTACTGGAGTTGTTTGTGCTAGGATTTGCATCACAACTGTAGAAGGAATTATGCACTGAATTGTACATGGTGTTTGAACCACTTATTATTCTACGTCATCATGTTCAATAGAATCAATGATCCTCACTGTCATTTCTATCCTTCTATCCCATGCTTCATTTTCCACAAATTGAACATCGCGGCTGATTATGAATTTTATTGTGACAAGATCATACAACTTGTATCCTTTTGTATCTTCAGAATATCCAACAAAAATACATTTTTATCCTTTGTTATATAGATTATTTATCAGCTCATCTGCAACATGTGCATATGTGACACAACCAAAAACTTTTAAGTGCGACACATTATGCTTCATACCTATCCAGGCTTCTTGAGGAACTATGTTCTTCACACTCTTTGTTAGACATATTTTCATGATGTATAATTCAGTTGCTACTACCTCAAAAAAATACTCATTTGACAAATATTTTTTTGCTAACATACCACGCTCCATTTACGTGATGGTTCAATTCTTTCTTTCTGCGACTCCATTATGTTGTGGTGTATACTGCACAATGAATTGCTTGTAGATGCCATGAAATTTACAAAATTTCTGAAATTATTTTGAAACATATTCTCCTCCTCTTCCAGTTCTTAGAACCTTGATGTAATAAACAATTTTCTTCTCCACAAGTGATTTAAACTACTAAAAACAACCCAATGTGTTGGATTTGTGTTTTAGGAAATAAATCCATGTATTTCTTGAGAAACCATCAATAAATGTTAGAAAATATGTATTGTCTCCTATAGATGGTGTTTTGATTAAGGAGCATCTCTCCACCTTGGCACGTGCCATCTTATTAGCATGATTGGTTCTCATTCAAGGAAGGGAGAGGCGCCTCCCTCTCATTTTGTCTCCGAAAGTTTAAAATGTAATTAAGGAAAATAATGTTGTTAGGTTGGAAGAGACAAGTTGTGCCTTCGCACAAGATGTAGATGAGGTATCCATTAAGTGGCTGATGGTAGGAGGGATTTGTATCCGATTCATATCAGATTTCCATCATTGTAATTTTCCTTATTAGTCATGCGTTTTGAATGGTGATTAGACACCACTAGCTTATCTTGGAGGGAAGCTCGTCAAGCCCCTCTTGTATAAATCTTTGTATTGTTTCCCAATAGTTTTTTTTGGCACTCTATTTGTAGAGAGGCTACTGGAGTTTGATGAAATATCATTGTAGCCAAGAGGAGAGTTGAGAACCGAGACTTAGTTGTAGTCCAGACTCACATATTGTAATGGACATTTCACCATTAATAGAAAGGAACAATTTTTCCTGTTTGTCAATTTATGTGTAATGGATGTTTAGTTTTGAATGTCATTCATATGAATTTATACTATATATGTATGTTAGAAATCGTCTGTAGGGGTAGGGATATAATCCTCTATCTGTGAGGGTGTTGAATTAGTTTTGGTTCTTTAGGCTGAGTGGAAGGAGTGTGTGATAGAGAGTTGAAACTCTGTAAGCGAACGCAAGGAGTGCGTGTATGAACTCTTTTGAGTCAGATAAGAATTTTCCAGGAGGGCACACCAGAATAATTCACAGGCTCGAAGGGGAATTTCAATGTTGTTGAATACCTTGGAAAGAAAGTCTTCATGGGAGAAACGTAGTGCATAGTTACTAGATACTCGGTAATACTCTTCTAGGAGGGAATTGAGCAGGTGTGAGGGCGCATAGAACCAACACATTATGGAGTGTTGGAGACATTGACAAAACCCCTGGCTTCTTGAACACTCTAAGGAAGGAAGGATTTGCAAGTCTGTATTGAGCAGAGCAAAGGAGTTTCCTTAGAAACTTGAAAGAGTTTCAGGAAGAAGCCATATGAAGGCTTAAATGAGCACAAGGAGTGCACCAAGGATTAAGTAAGTTCACCTTACAAGCTCAGGATTAAGAGAATTTAGTTTCTAGGAGGGCACCAGAAGGGCCACAGAAGGGCGCAGTAGATCCAAGAACCTTCAAGGGTTGAGCTGAGCACAAGCTCAGGAAAAACAACGTTGTCACATGCATAATTCCTACAAGGAGTGCAGAAAAGGGCCTAGAACAATCTATGTCTTGGGAATAAATAGTACTAAGTGTGCACAAGGAGGAAGGACTTGACAAAGTCCCAAAGGCAAGAAAAATAACCCATCGTTGGGAGGACATAGCTGGCAAAAGATCAGGAGATCCGAGAGTTAGAACTCTGGAAATTTTTCCAAGAGAAAAGATAAATCTTGACGAAGTCACGAAGAGAGGTTGGAATCCAGACCATTGGATCTAGAAGGGACATGTGGAGGAGATCTGCACATTTCATAGGAGTAATAATCCAGAAGAAACCAGAGGAGGACAAGCAAGAGACTCTTGAAGGCTGGAGTCTGAATAGATTGCATCCATTGATCTACAAGAATAATGGGGACCATTGATCCTCGTGCCATTTGATTTCACCGATTCAGATTTCGAGAACTTCGGAGTTGTATGTCATGGAAAAAGTGAAAGCCTGAAGCCCCAAGCACTTTTCATAGTTTAGCCGTGGGACACAGCCCAAGGTCATATGATAAAAATAATTTCCTTTTGATTTTATACTTACTATGAAATAACTATTTTTCCATGTTGATATTTATATAATAAAACTAAAACAAAATGGTTCATTAAACCTACATGGGAACAATTTTGCAGTGGCGTTTACATGCAAAAAAAAAAATTGTGACAATGCAAGGTAATTGGGTTGTGGAAGAATATTATTCTTATTGCGTAATTTGTAATTATCCCAATACTGAACCCCTTGAAATTTTCTACATGTCGAGGATGTTTTGATATGATCCAAGTTTCCAAACAGGAAAAGTTATTCGGGTTCCATTAAATAATTTTTGTGCGAGACCCATTTGACCATGCATGTAATCGAATTTCATACAATAATTTAACATTACTATATTATTAGACTTCTAGAGGCATATTCTTATGTAATGGAAAAGGATTATTTTAAAATCTAGAAAGGTTAGACTCTGTATGAATAAACTCAGCTTAATTAGTTACTCTACACTCCTGGGAATTCTACCAGATTTTAATCTTCCTATATGTATATATACATATTTTTAAATATTCCCTATGTTTGTTTTCCTTTTTAAAAATTTCGATTTAGTTCTTGTCACATGAGTCTATTCTAAAACTTCAATTGTTCCATAGACAATGCATTGTAGAAAAGTATGGAATATTCTTTATCATACAGTTTACTTACTATTGTCCCATATTCCATCTAATTTTGTTCATTTTTATTTATAATATTCCCTTTCTCATGATTTATAACTAAAATACGTGATTCCATGTTGAGATATCCATGAATCATAAGGTAAATATTTAACTTATGTAGCATACATATATCTATGTATATATAATTCTCTAGCATGCATACATATTCTTTAGCTACATGAAAATCAATAAACCCAACATGAGTAGTAACTAATCAAATAAGATACATCTATATAAATCAAATTATGTATCTATATGCAATTCAATAATCCAACATAAGTCAGGAGTGGTCAAATAAAGATACATATCTATAACATTTAAGCTAGAAACAAATGGAGCAGCCACGTTCCACCCAACTATAGATGTAGAAAAAACAAAATCGCTTGTCCTGATCACCCCCTAGCCTGACCATGACTCCATAAGGGAAACTTGAGTTTCAATCCTTAGCCAAACAACCTATGTACCATTTTCCTAATACAAAAGTTCTCATACAACAAATGCTCAATCTCACAACATACTAAGCAACATCCTGCCTCCCACATATTTTTATATATACAATTTTTCTTTTCCTAGGAATTTTTCCATCCATTTCCCTCCTTGGAAATTTGCATCTTTACAAATCCCTGATTTTTAGGGCTACCAGTGACAAAAATGCACTTATGACACTTGTAAAAATCAGCTCTGAGTCAACTCAAACATGTTCCCCACTCATGGAGTCATAGTCATATATTTCTAACCTCGTTGTTCCACCTGTTTCCAACATTTAATTATTAAAAATATATGTCTCATAGATTTTCCCATCAAAAGAGGATAGTTGGCAACTTAAAATCTTGCCCAATAGTCACAAAAATAATAATTACATTTCTTAATAATTTCAAATATGAATTTCCATAAATGGAAATTTATTTTCAAAGCAATAACATTAAAATAAAATGTTTTAATTCTTGAGGATGTCACTTCCTCTCCCCCTTAAGTATAGCACTATCCTCAATGTTAGTCTTTCTTAAATTACTCACTTGGAACAGAGTTGGATATAATTTTATTATTTAATCTTCCAACTCCCAAGTAGCCTCCTCATGGATAAAGTGCTTTCATTGCACTTTTACCTGGGTGATGACTTTGTTTTGAAGTATTGTTTCTTTCTTGTCCAGAATTCATAGAGGTTTTCCTTGGAACTCGCCTTTGGGTTCCACTTGCAACATGTTACAATCAATGATGGGAGTAGGATCATGAATATATATTTTTAATAATGAAACATGAAAAACATTATGAACATTTAAATTTGCAAGGAGTGCTAGTTGGTATGCCACTAATCCGATTCGAGTTAAGACTTCGAATGGACCAAAAAAACTTGGCACCAACTTGGGAAAATTCCATAGTTTTAATGATCTCCTTATTGCTTTGAATTTAAGGTATACATGTTATCCAACGTTAAATTCTTAATGTCGTCTTTTCAAATATACATAGATTTTCTTTTGATCTTGCACAATTTTTAAATTAAGTTGTACCCTTTTGACCATTTGTTTGATTTCTTGGAGCATGTCTGGTCCAACCATGATTTTTTCAACCAAATTATCCCAACTGATCGGGGTTGTACATTTCCTTCCATATAAAACTTCAAAGGGATTCATTTTTTATGATGTTTGATATCCGTTATTGTATGCAAATTCGATTAAGTGTACATATTCTTCCCATTTTATTTTTTTTGTTCTTATGTACATTCGTAGCATATATTCGATAATGTGATTTGTACATTTTGTTTTCCCATCCATTTGCAGATGGTAACTTCTGTTGAAATTCAACTTAGTACCCAAACCTGCAAACAATTCTTTCCAAAGTTAGAGGTAAATTTCTCTTTTGTATCTGAAATCAACATTTTAGGAACTCCATGCAATCTAAATATTTCTCTCATAAAAATTTCACTGATATTAATTGTTTTGTAAGTAGTTTTGACAGGTATGAAGTGTGCTTACTTACTCAATTTATCAATTACTACCATGATTGAATCATTTTGTCTTTGAGTCTGAGGAAAACCTGTAATGAAGTCCATTGACATAATTTTCCATTTCCATTCTGGTATAGGTAGAGGTTGTAAAGTACCTGTTGGATGTTGATGTTCATATTTTACCTATTGAAAATATAAGCATTTAGATAAGTATTCAGTTGTTTCATATTTCATACTAGGCCAATAAAACTACCTTCTTATGATTTTTATCATTTCTTGGTATCTTGGATGACCATAATAGGATTTTTATGCAACTCATTCAATATTATAAACTTCAAAACAACATAATCTAGTATATATAACTTGTTCTTGAACCTTAATAGTCCATTCTTCTCAATGTTGAAATATGTACTTTTCAAATTCCCCTCATTTTTCTGCTACTGATCTATTGTTTTGAAGTATTCTACATCATTTCTTCTTGGAGATTTAATTTTTTCCTCAATAACACTTTCTTTTTTTCTAACAATACCTTCATATAATTCATTAGTTCTTCGACTTAGTGCATATATGACTTGATTTTCCTTTCCTTTGATGTGTCGTACTTCGAAATAAAACTCGTTTAGAAAGGATAACCAACTTGCATGTTGTGTGTTGAGATCCTGTTGACTAAACAGGTGTTTCACACCACTATTATACGTTAATATTAGAAATTTCCTTCCCATTAAATAATGATGCCACATTTTTAATGCATGAATTACAATTGTTAATTCCATATCATGAGTTACATAGTTTCTCTCATGTTCTTTTAGTTTACAATATTTGTAACAAATTACATGTTCATCCTTTGATAACACTCCACCTAATCCTTCTTTACATTCATCTACACAAACTATAAAATCTTTATAAGGATCAACCACTTTAAGATATGGTGTTGTAGTTAGTAAATATTTTAATTTATCAAAATTGTCTTGACATTTTTTACACCAAATAAATTTTGTCCCCTTTTCTACAATGATGTAATAAGATAGACGATCTTGGAAAATCCTTCGATAAACCTATGGTAATAAAAAATGATCTCCATGAATGACCATATGTCTGTTACATCTTTTGGCATAGACCATTCCATAATTGCTTTAATCTTTTTAGAGTCTATTACAATACCATATTTTGATATCACATGTCCCAGATATTGTATCTTTCATTGATAGAAATCACATTTATCAAAATTAGCATATAATTTATGCTCTCTCAATGTATTTAATACTATTTTCAAATGTTGTTCATGTTCTTCTTCATATTTTTAATAGATCAATATATCATCGATAAAAATCAATACAAATTTATCCAAGTACTGGTTGAATATATTGTCCATCAAATACATAAAGTTGTTGGTTCATTAGTAGGTCCAAATGGAATCACTAAAAATTTGTAATCTTTGTAACTTGTTCTAAATGTTGTTTTATTTATGCCTTCATATTTTATTCTAATTTTATGATAACCAAATATTAAGTCGAGTTTAGAGAATATTTTCACTCCTCCAACCTGATCAAATAAATCATTAATCCTTGGTAGAGGGTACCTTTTTTTAATCATCATATTATTTAATGGACAATAGTCAATACATAATCTTAGTGTTCCATATTTCTTTTTGACAAATAATATTGGTGCTCCGCATGGCAAGACACTTGGTCTGATGTATTCTTTATCTACGGATTCTTGTAATTGAATTTTTAATTATGTTGATTCAGGGACTGATACAGGAGGATATCAGTGGCCACCCACCTATTCTAACTAGATCAAAGCATTTTTTAGCAACTTACTATTTTTAGCAGTTTTTCAGGTCCCAAACTTCTGGGGCCATTTTGAGGGCCTAAACGACATTTTTTCATGATTAGGAACCTTAATTATAGCCAAAGGATTATATTTACCCCCCTAAATGAAGATCCTCACTAATACCTTTCCAACGAGCTATCGTGTTCCTTAATCAAAGATCATATGCAAAATTTACGACCTCAGGAAGTTGATGTACAAACTTTCCCCAATAGAGCCCACATAACTTTTGGCACTTAATCTCCCAGGGTTAGGTTTTTTTAAGTATAGGGTTTTTGCATTCATGTTTATTTTAAAAATGAATTCAGAGCCTCACTATACTCATGTTCTTGTGAATGAGCATATTTGTCACATCTCTTCTCAGAGACAATATGGCACCATTCTAGCAATCTTGTTTTCAATCTACATTTTATAGTTTTTAGCATATTTCTTATTTAATAGAAGTCAAGTTTTACTGTATCTATTATATTGTTCACTGTGCCTCCATGTTAATATTGTAAATATGTGTTTTCATTTCATTCCACTCATAAATCTGGATCAGTGGTATTAGAGCAGTCTCCTCCTTGTCGTTTTTAGTGCATGTCCCTGACGCGGTCAGGGTATAGAGAGTTGGGTCTCGAGTTCGTTTCTCTTGAGGAAAAATACTCTTGCACACCCATGAAACTGTCCATGGCGAGAAAAAATAAATAATGTGGGATAGGAGATCCTTTCAAAATGTTTCTCAAGGAATCCCATGAGCAACAAAGGAATGAGATGATGTAAAACTTTGCACAAATCCTTCGACAACTGTCGACAAGTGATGCATCCACCTCAAGCAGAAGCGTCTCCCCCTTCAAGGTACAAATCAATTTTGATGTTCCTATACTTGAAGGTCAAATAGACACAGATGTTGTAGATAAATGGTTAAAGATTCTATAAGCGTATTTTTTTGTCCACAACTTTTTCGATGAAGAAAATATTACATTTGCACTCCTCAAGGTTGTCCCATGTTAAAGATTGGTGGGAAACTTTCTGTGAGAAAAATGAAATATAGGGATTCACATTATTTTCATTTTCACCCACTTGGGGTTCCTTTAGGGATGCTATTAAGCAAACAATACTACCCTATTGGAAGTTATGATGACTTATATACAAGATGGATCGGTGAATACTTAACTGTAATGGAGGGTTTGTGCCTTCTTCCATCACGCTACACCTCCCATACCGAAAGGGGAAAAGGAGTTTGTGTCTCCCTGATGGGTACCCTCGCACATCAAGTGGCCCATCATTAGTGATAAATACCAGTGTCTAATCCAAAGAAACATTGCAGAA
Organism: Picea abies; assembly: GCA_900067695.1. NCBI lineage: Eukaryota > Viridiplantae > Streptophyta > Pinopsida > Pinales > Pinaceae > Picea > Picea abies. The sequence continues at coordinate 1,805 of CBVK0100911780.1, read as the reverse complement.
AAATGAAAGGCGTATAATGATCATGATAAATATAAAACCCTTGTAACAATTCAAACATAAATAGAAAGGATTTAAACTCCTTCGACCTTTAGAAACTTCTCTTCTAATCAATGAAATGACACTAGAAAACACTTTAATCAAACACATAAGATCAATAATGTTTTGAAAGACTAATTGACGGAGGAAACTAGGTCTAATAACAAAGATTAAATCAAAATAAATATTTCGAGTGCACTTTTATAACAGACACAGTGATATGTTCCTCCACAAGAGGAGAATGGCTCAGTCTTGACAGGATGAATAGTGCAGAGAAAGGGGGTAAAAACTGTGAAAGGACCTAAAACCTTGCTAAGAGAACCCCAAATCCTTTTTACCACAGTACTCTGGAAGTAAGACGAGAACACTATCGAGGACTGACCAAGAACAGGAGCATGTAGAGACCCACTTACGAGGCAAAAATATTTGAATGCTTAAACAAAAGAACAGTCAAGGGTAAACTTACCCCACACAGAGATGTTGTCAAGAAGTTCCTCCCAAAATCTCCACCCATCTAGCACAGGAGCCGAATCATAAACTCATGACCACGATGCTAAAGGAAAACAAAAAATGGTCTGAGACGGTTCTGCTCCTTCACCAAACCAAAACCAGAATGAAAGTGAAAGTGTGGGAGTAACCTTTCGCATGGAGTAAAGGGGATGGGGTCTTCGTACTTGGACCATGTGAATATAGGGTAAGTATCGACATATCATTGGGGCATGCCAATCGAGCTCTGAATCGAATAGACATATCCCAGGTGCTTTAAATGTTGCAGACAGGCCTTTAAGGCACAAGGGTTCCAACCTGTATCGGTTGATCAGAGTATTAATGGTGAGGTAACCTAATAGCTTACTTAATACACCATTATATGTTGAACCCAACTACCTTTGCTTTAACCATCTGAGGTGGATAGCCCTTGTCGTTACTTAATGAGTAGTTGTGTTAGCACGATCATAACCATAACCTTTACATGTTAACCTCTACGCGCTTTATATTCAAGGTGCAAGTTTAATGTATGATTTTATACCCAATATAACTTTTGTTTCCGAATAATGGTAATCTCTCCATGTAGATCTTATAATGATATATATATCGGAATGAGCATCATAAGGCCTTACATCTATAACCCTCGCATTCGTATGATATCGACTCTAAGTAGTTACATCTCCATATCATAAAGTGAATTTGGAAATGAAACGGTAGATAATAATAAGTTGCAATGAAATAGGATATCCCTAGCTATGGACCTATGTTCGTATATATTTATGTTAAAATAAGATAGAGGAGTAAAAGGAAATAATACTGCTGTACATTATGGTTGGCGAGTGACTGAAAAGATTTAAAGACACAGAACCAACTCAAAGTCCCCAATTAAAAAAATATATATATTATGTAAATTTTGAGGTACATTACATATGGTATCAGAGCAAACAGGTTACAACACTGGACCTAAACAGGTCCACCATAGCTTCTTAGGATACAAATTCTGATTTATGAAAAAACTAATAAAATCTTATGGTTACAAATAGAAAGCTATTTTTGTTTTGTTTTAATTATGGCAGCTCAGGACGATGCAAAAATCAGAATGGGAGAAAATCAGCAGCAAGGACCCCCTGGATATCCAGGAAATAACAGTTGTTAGCACTTGGTAAATTTCCTAGAGGTTGAAAGAGAAGAAATCTAAAAAGGTAACCTTATCCAACCGCTTTTAAAGCTGGGATATAGCCCTTCCAGCTTCAGAGAGGGATCTCTCTATATGATTTAGCTTT
>CBVK0100911779.1:0-10366 GCA_900067695.1 Picea abies | reverse complement strand
TCAAACCCTAATTTGGTATATTAAAATTTGTTGTATTACTGGATGGATGAGTTATGTCAAGCCCTAATTTGAATTTAGGGTTATACAAATTTGTGGACTGTTAATAACATCATTGCCTTCCGTATTGGCCTATCTTATCGGCTAGTGGTTTGTAAGCTACGGATTTAAAAATCTCTGGATGCAAATAATTTAATATGTACCCTATCCCTAGAGTGTTTTCGAACGTTGGACGTTTATTTGAAGGAAGGGAGGAAGGTTCCATAGCCTTCACTCCCACGTACAAATATGCCACGAATTCTGATGAGTACTGTGCATTTATCAAAAACAAATCCAGACATAAACGCCTTGGTATATGTGCACACAAAACTCTAATTAGGGTTTATTTTAGGGTTTGTAGATTAATTATGCCTTTCGACGTTCATCAGCCACATAATTGTGGCTGTGCTAGTTATATATATGAATGTGTTTTGAATAATTAAAGTGAATTATTATTTTATGGTTTATGAAAATCGTAATGATTTTGATATTTTCATTTTTATTACATTTAATAATATTTTAAAGGATATTTTTTATTTTCATTTATTCAATATCTTTTATTGATTTTAAGGGTTCTAAACATTATCATTATCGCCACTTTATCACTTTATTATAAATATAAGATGTAGATATTAAATTATTATTTTTGAGTTATATCTTTTTTTTTTTTAAGTAAAAAAGGGGGTGGTGCCTATTATATTACCATATCCAAAATAGCCAAAATACAAAACTGTAGATGATGCCAGCTGTCCTGCCTGAGCAGGAAACCAGGACAGCTGGGCATCCATGTCCATTTGTCACACAGTGTGCATAGGTGTCAGAATTAATAGAGTTGATGGTGCGACGTCCTGCCCGAAGGAAACCAGGACTTACAGTTGCAAGATTAAAACTGTTTCTTCTAGCTAGCATTAAAATAACCTGGTAACTAGCTATCCTAAGACATAAAATAAAATAACAACACCAAAACTAGAGCCGGGTTTTAAGCATTGAGTAACCTCTGTACCGAGCTGCTTGTCCTAGACCTCGGAGTGCCTCCATCTCACAGGGTCTTATGCAAGTTGGACATTGCTTCTTTGTTGATGCTCTGGAATGGGCCGCAAAGAACATGTTGCGCCGCTGGTCCATACGCACTAGGCAGAAGATTTGATAGTCCAACTTGTCCCTTATCTCGAAAACAAGATTGAGGCAGCCCCAGTCGACTGAAGGTGGCTGGTCTGCACGGTGGCTACCCACGAATTCCTCGCTGGCGGTCGCCTCTGCTTTCGGTGTCCTGTGGCCGTGTCGAGCTTGGCCTGGGTCCTCTGCATCCGTGGTATGCTCGGGAGGAGCTTCCTCATCTATGAAACAAGGGGAGTAAGGCGCCTCTGTGCTGGCTATGGCAGGGTCGAACACGTTGCTTGCTGGCTGTCGAGTGCTGTAAGAGTCGAAGCTCGTACTCGGGTTCCAATTCTCTGGTACCATGAACAATTTCCCAGGTGGACTGGGCAAACCTCCTTCCAGGATGACCTCCTCCACGTACGCCATGGGAGGCATGCGTGGTCTGCTCTTCCGCCTTCTGGCCACTATCGCCATGGCTGTCTCAAATTGCTCTTTTCATTTACGCTGCGACGCCGCTGCATACCAGGCCGCTCCCCGACGCGGTTTCCCTCTAACTCGTGGCATGGCGAGAGCGTAGTGAAAAGTCCTAATGTTGATGTTTCCTGTCGAATTACTCCGGAGGAGAGGCGAGGGTGCCGAGTGCGGCCACTGTGCTAGGGAGGCGGGAGAGAGGCCACCGCAGCTCTGGTTTGCCTGCGAGATGGAGGCCTCCCGAAACAAATTGTTGCCTGGTCTTGCGATTCCGGAAATGAGCGTTGATGCCCAAACAATTGCCATAACTGAAATATCAACCCTCGCCATTAAAGGCTGCTTGTTAATGCTCTGGTGAGGGGTACCCTTCCCTTGCGCGAGGGGCCTCATCGTATCAATGCGTCTGCGCAGACTCATGCGTGGTTAATGGCCGTGGTGATATGAGCCAGTGGATGCATTAAGTCCGTGTCCTGGCTCATTCCCGCATGGCACTATCGCGTCGGGTGTCACCCCATTCGAGGTAATTGATTACTATTTTAATTTTATTTAAATAATTAAATAATTTTAAATATCTAAAATCAAGTTATAAATTTAATTGATCATTTTAAATATATATTTAAAAATTATTAATATTTATTATAATTAATTAAATTCAAATTTATAATTTTAATTATATATTTAATTGATCAACCATTATTTTAATAAATAAGTTTTACTATACCTATCCATATATACATTTCATAATTTCTGAATATCTTAATGTAGATACATAATAAAATTATAAATGTAATTTTTTATTAATTTAATTTATTTCATAGTTTACTCTTCAAATAAATTATGTTAGTAAATTTAATATCTGTCCAAATTCTTATAATTGTTTTAATTGAATTTTAATACTAATCCATTATTTTATATGATATAGATTTTTAATTATTTGTTAGTTAAAATTGAATTAAATTCAATAAAAAAAATTCATCTTAACCATTGATTTATTAAACCTTAAGATTCATTAAATTTTTATAGGTATATGTATTTTTTAGAATTGATAAAATTATTTTTTTTTTCAAAAAACAAATTACCACTTGACTATTTTCACCTTATAAATTTCTATTTTTTACACAAAATATTCTTATATTAATAATATTAGCCAAAATTTGAAAAATTTAATAGTAAATTGTATCTTTTCTATTGAATATTTTCCTACATATTTATATCTGATTTTTTGAATTTGAAATAATTTCCTATAACATTGTACTAAAATATAAAATTTAAATCCTTAAAAAATACTTTTGAAAAAAATATGCACATAAGATATTTCATCCCTCTTACTATTCAATAAATTTGGATTTAAGATGAATCTAAACTATTTTTTATTATACAAATTAATAAATCATTTTTATTAATACTATCTATATTAACATTGTAAAAAACTATTGCAAGCATACTACATCACATAAAACTCAAAATATAAACTATGAAAAACATAAACATAAAAGCTAACATAAGTATATGATATATTATAAATATATTACACAACTTCAATAAATAAAATTAGATAATTAATGTTTTTTTTGTTTGTTAATTGGTCCGGATCTTCTTGGCAATGGGATTAACCTTTGGCTTGAGAAACCGCGACTCAGGGGTATCTAAGCTGTCAAAATCACCCGAGGATCGCAGGTTTCAAACCGGTAACTTTTCAACACTGAATGACTTAACAACACACTCTGTCACCGATCGTCCTACATCTCGGGACAATCAAATAATTAATGTTAATTTCAAAATAAAATTAATTTAATTTAAAAAAAATGTAAAATTTATATTCCTACTAAAATTCAAACTTTTAATAATTTAAACAAATATTTAATAATAGAGCAAATAAATAGTAACAATACATTCATTACATTATTAAATTATAAGATTTGAATTCTTAAAAAATACTTTGAAAAAAATATCATTACATTATTAAATTATAAAATTTGAATTCTTAAAAAATACTTTGAAAAAAAGTATGTACATGATAGATTTGATCCCTCTCACTATTTAATAAATTTGGATTTAAAATGAATTTAAATTAGTTTTTATTATACAAATTAATAAATCATTTTTATTAATACTATCTATATTAACATTATAAAAAACGGTTGCAAACATACTACATCACATAAAACTCAAAATACAAATTATGGAAAACATAAAAGCTAACATAAATATATGATATCTTAGACAACTTCAATAAATAAAATTAGATAAATGTGTATTCTTACTAAAATTCAAACTTTTACTAACTTAAATAAATATTTATTAATGAAGCAAATAAATATTAACAATACAAATTTTAATGTTGTGTTAAAATTACATTATTAAATTAGAAAGAAATAAAATAAAGTAAATGTTGAAATACTAACAATACATTCTGAATTTTATTGTTATGTTAAAATTACATTATTAAATTAGAAAAAAATAAAATAAAGTAAATGTTGTTAGTATGAATCTTATATAAATAAGTGGGAAATTTTATTTTAATCTAATAAAATTTATAAAGATATTGGGTGATATTTTATCTAAAAGTAAATGAATATCTAATAATAAATGTTTTTTTTTTTCAAATAAAAATGATGAAAGTTTATTTAAACCAAATTTAGTATATTGGACCTTAAGAAAGGTAAGAAATTACTTGGCTTTTTTTATAATTTTATTTCTTGAATTTGTGATCTAATACGGGTAGGAAAGACATTCTAAGAGGAAGTGCTTCATATTGAACCCTCTTAGTGTCACTAAGATGAAAAATTATTTTGACCCACAACATTTTAGAAACACTTTTTTTCTTCTTTACACTAGTCAAAATAGAGAGATACTTTTGATCTTCTAGAATAGGGACAATCACCTCCTTATAGTATCTTAATTTTCTTTTATATTTTAATTCTTTATCACACCACAATTTCTGTTTAAATTTACATGACTTTATTCTCCATTGATTTATCCAAGACTTCTCATCTTTATGATACCCTTGCTTGAGCCACAAGTGGTTTTGACTAGAGTTTGAAGGAATCTTAGGTAAAATCTTGTCTTTCATGTTGTTTAACTTGATATTGTACATTAGGTACCTAGTCATAGTAGTGCTCTTAAGGGGAAAGTCTCAATTCCATGAGGTGGATAGGATATGGTGTACTTCCTTTAATTTTGATATTATAAGCTATTAAACACTTTTAGATTTGCTTTATCTTAGAGAATTTTTAATTCAAACTCATTACTCTTGAAATAAAAACAATATAATTAGCATAAACAAAAAGAATGATCACTATACCAATTAAATTATTTGGAATTCTTCAAAAATCCACAAATCAACTATCCTAGTCATCTTGAAATTTTTATCAACCTTGAAATTCACTAATTATTTTTGTCAACCTTGAGATTCACTAATTGGATCCACCTTAAGAAAATAAGTCAAATATATAAGATGATCTCCTTGTAATAAATACAAAGAGAATAGAAAACCCTAAAAATAATAAAAACAATCATAACAATCATAGAAAAATAAAAAATAAAATAAGAACTTAAAAACAAAAACCCTAAAATACTAGATAAAACATAAAATATTAAAAAACAAATCCTAACGTAACAAATAGTAATTAATTATTAAAAAGGATGAAAACAAAAAACAAAATCATAAAATAACAAAAAAAGATAAAAACATATATAGGTTATACTAAGTCATAAATCTTAAGATAAAATAAAATATGTACGAAACTTAAAAAACAAAATACTATAAAGAATGTTATTGTAACAGCTTGAGTGGGCCTAATGGTTAAGAACATGTGTTTCCTCCTAAGAGGTCATAAGTTCAAATCCAGAGGGGGGTAGAGTATGTTTTTAAAATAAAGAGATACTTTTGATCTTCTAGATTATGGTTGATCACCTCCTTATAGTATCTTAATTTTGTTTTATGTAATATTTTTTTAATGTTATCGTTATTAACCTCTTACTTTATTCCCCAATGATTTAGTCAAGACTTGGCATCTTTATGCTACTCCTTCTTGACATTAGACCTGGCATCTTCTTCTACTACCCCTGGGTGATATATTGATGCTACCCCTACTTGAGCCACAAGTGGTTTTGACTAGAGTTTGAAGCAATCTTAGGTGGCCTCTTGTCTTCCATATTGTTTAACTTGATCTTTTACATTAGGTACCTAGTCATAGTGGTGCTCTCAATGGGGAAACACTCAATTCTATGAGGAGTATACGATAGGGTGTATTTCCTTTAATTTTTATATTATACATTATTAAACACTTTTATATTTTCTTTATTTTTGTCCCCAATTCTCTAGAGATGTTGTAGCCCTAGAATTCACAACCATATAAGACAATAGGATTGTAGAAAGTCTCAAAAAGTAGTTACTTATTATTCCATAGCCATAGGTTTACTAACTTACAACTATTTTCCAATCTATGATAAGATTTGCACCCTCTCTTTATCCCATTATTAATCATATAGTTCTAATTAAGCTTATCATGAAGATTGATTTCGAGATATTTGTATGAAGGATCTTCCTCCAAGTTGTTGTTGTCATACTTGAAATTAAGGTAAGTGGTCTTAATAGATTTAATTGTCATAACCTTTGATTTGTGAATGTTAACAATCATACCCATACTAAAACACAAATCCTTCACAATTCTTAATTAATTTTCAAGTTCATAAAAATTCCTTGACATCTTAAATTTTTTATCAACTTTTGAGATCACTAACTCTATTTAGAAAAATATGTAGAAAAAAAAAAAAAAAAAAAAAAAAAAACCAAAAAAAAAACCTAAAATACTAACTAAAACTTAATATTAAAAAAAAAAAAAAAAATATTAAAAAGCACGTTCTAAGGAAAACATATACTAATTAATTATAAAAAAATATAAAAACAAAGAAAAATAACTAAAAACTAATAAACATATATAAAAAAATATAGAAACAAAGAAAAAAAATCATAAAAATAACTAAAAACTAATAAACATGTATAAGTTATATAAAGAAATAATAATAATAATAATAAAATAAAATAAAGTATACTAAACTTAAAAAACAATAAATATAAAAAAGAAACAAAACTACTTTAAAAATGTTATAATAATAATCCTATAATAAAACATTAAACCCTATAATAATAATACTAAACCCATAATGCTAGTAAATAATCCTAATAACACTATATCCATAAAATATGTATACAAATAATCCAATAAAGAGTTTAAAAATAATAATAATATAATACATAAACAAAATAATAAAAAATAAAATTTTGAAATTATTGCAAGAAGAATTAAATAATAAATCACAAATTGATACAATTTACTTCATAGAAGCAAAGAGGCTAGGAAAAATAATTGATTATAAATATAGATTGATTTGTGTCAAAATTGTAATGACCATAAATATAATATAATGTATCTCAAATTTCACAAAAAAAAAAATAATGAGAACAAATAATGTCTATTATGTACACCAATTGTTCATGTTACAAGATAAACTATGTCTCAATCCATTAATTAACTACGTAGTAAGTGTAACATTATCATCACTCGTTCTAATAGGCTGCAAGAGTGCTTAAATTCAACACATCGCTTGCTAATAAGCATCGTTATTTAGAAGTAACATTATAACACTCACGTGTTGGTGGCTAGACCTATCAAGGTCCATAGCCTAGCCATAATTATGAAACCCATTATGTAAGTGATACACTATGTATCTAAACATTTAATGATATATTTAATACTTATTATGTAAGTGATACACTATGTATCTAAACATTTAATGATATATTTAATACTTACTAGATAAGCCTTACACTATGTCTATAACACATCTAATGATATAATCAAGACTTACTATGGGAGCCTTATATTAAGTTTATAATACCATTAATGATATATTCAAGACTTATCACATAAGCCTTACCTTATGTTTAAAATACCTTCAACGATATACTCATGGTTTAATACTTACACTATGTTTTAACATAGGAAAGAGTCTAGGGTTTATAACCATTAACTCCAAACCAATGCATTGGTTGTCAAGTCCCAAAGTAATTGAAATATGATATGGAACTTATGATCCACATAACTATGTAGTTGTGACCCTAATGAGACCCCAATGAGACCCCAATGGTTCTCATTACAATTAGATTCAGACCTTTATGAAAATCGAGAAGCATTTAAGGGTGGTAGTTACAGGACGGTCTAAACCTAGGCTTAGGGTATTAAGTTGGTCGTATCCATTAATGGTGTGAGGCCACCATTACTCCTTCTGGTTTGACGTTGCAGGAAATCCCCACTTCGGGCTTGCTACTTAGGTTGGCTTCACATTGTGTGGTGAGGGTGGAATACTATTCAACCTTCCCCAAAATCGAGAGGCACGAAGTGCCATTACCCTCACATTCATTCCAGTTTGGTTTTTTCACTCTGTGTGTTTTACCTCCACGTTGGTGAAATTGATCGACTTTGTAGTAGCAAGGTAACGATAGCCATGATGGTAACCTTATTCAGATCTCTCTGTGGTAGCAAGGTAGCAATGGCCATGATGATATCCTTGTTCAACTATGTGGTATAAAGTAGCAGTGTCGCGATGGTAGTAAGGTAACAAGGGTCGTGAGGGTAACTTGTTCGGGTTTGTAGCAACGAGGCAACAAAGGTCATTTTAGTTGGCCCCTTTTACGGCGTAGCAGCCACTGTTGAGTATTTTACTCTCCAAACTTATCGTTTCGATGTAATGGTGTTTAAAAAGGTTTGTAGGTAGTGTTTATATATAAAAGGGTTTTCCCAACAGTAGTTGCATGGTGTCTTCCTTGTATTTCGGACATCCTTAGTATCGAGCCTTCCTTTATATTACACATCCCCTATGCGATAGTTCACTGTGTTTTTTTATACTATGCATATTACACCCTCTCATGGAAACAATCATCTGTCTATGTAGAAATTGTGTTCTTTGTGGGACATCTCTCCGTCTATACAGAGTGCATGTATTGTGCTTCTATGTCTATGCAATACATTCTCTATGGATTTTCCTCTATGTCTGTGTAGAACACATTCTCTCTGCTTCTTTTTCTATGCCATTATATTTATCTAAGGATTACCTCTCTGTTTTTGTAGAACACATTCTCTCTGCTCCTCTATCTATGCAATATATTTCTCTGAAAAAGGTCCCTCTATCTATGCAGAGTGCATGTTCATTTTATATCTATATGTAAAATACTTTTCTGTGTGGAATATCGGGTGTTCATTGTTCTCTATCTATACCATACATTTATGGAATTTCTCTCTATGTAAGGAAGATTATAATCAACAATGTTAAGCCTTTTTACCGCGTAACCTAAGTTAGGTCATGGTCGGGTAATAATTCTTGTGAATTTAACTTCAACCTCTCTCTTTAAATATTCACACACTTCATAGTTTTGTTATGGGTTTTCTCATTTACCTTGCACACTGTGATGTTTAGGGAAAAACCCTTATTCGTTGAAAGAAGTACCATGCCTCCTTGTACAAAGTTTTACTAGTTAAAATAATTCTTTGCCAAGGAATATCATGCTCTATCTCCACTATACACCACAATCTGTGATTTTGAATATTATCTCGACGGAATAGGATGAAAACCATACACAATTATTGAGAATATCGTGTGCCTTAGACAACTTTGTTCGAACCCTACATGATACTATTTTTTGTTTAAAACGAGACTTAAATTTGTATTTATTTTTAATAAAGATTTAATGAATCCTTCACATACCCAGATGGCCTCCTAGCGTCGTTGTGGTAATTTCCGATTCAAGGATTCTTTAATTATATAGTTTGTATGACTATCCAAATTGTCAATAGTAATTTTCTGTCTAGGTTTTATACTTACAATTCTCATTCGTTGTAAGTATTACTCATGTCTATGTATAACGTAACTGTGATTAAATTAAATTTCTCCCACAGTAGCTTCTACCCTCTATCAATAATAAATTTTTCCTTTCCAAGTAATCATTGTCAGTTATTATAACTCATCTATTATTTTCTGTGGTACCCCTTTTTATTTGTTGATCTTTTATTTTATCAATCTTGTAACCTATAGTATATCAAGATCTCTCTTATCAATTAAAGACTTGCTTATGATTTTTTTGTTTGCGCAATTAATAATTATTTCGCAAGTATATACATTGATGATGGGTCCCTTTTTTTTTTGCGAGGGAACCCATTAGGTGAAAAAATCACTCACTCCTCTTCTATCTTGGATTGATGGCTTCACAAGTCAGGGAGGATGTTCCATATCAACATTGAAACCCAAGTTAAGTAATTTTAATTTTGTAATTTGATGCATATTTAATAATTTTGTATATTAGTGATTTATTAAAATCATTTATTTAATTGTTATAGGCTTGGGAAGAACCCTATGCACTTGGTGAAGTACTCCGCTTGTCCAGAAAAGGTATTCGGGTCCCATCTTCTTCCACCAGTCCTTGCGAGAATTCGCAGTCTGTTTATATTTTTGTTTCAATTTGATAGGGAGTCCTAGTAATTTGACGAACTTAATTGTAACTTTGAACTATTGATGGTAATAAAGATGTATGCCACTTTTTCCAAATGACCTGTACACTACTGTATCATGTGTCTTTCTTTCATATTTGACAAAACATATGTTGGGACTGTTATTCTTTTGTTTTTCATAACAACAATAATTGCAGTAATTGTAAGGTAGTCTTGTTTACGCTTATATATATATATATATATATATATATATA
>CBVK0100911778.1:0-10367 GCA_900067695.1 Picea abies | reverse complement strand
ACATATATTAAAAAGGGAATACATATATTTCCATGATTCATATACGATTGAGTATGATGAATGAAAGAGGATTTCCATTCCTCATCAAATATTCATAAATAATACGAATATGATACACTATCGTTATGATGCACTGATTCTTATGATGGGAAAATTAGGGTTAACAAATTATCCATATGGTAACAAACATTTGGTGTTATCCCCTCTTTTTTCACATATAGCATTTAATCCTTATTAATTATAGAGCCACATTTTATTTATTTTCAAAGTTACAATTGGAGCTTTGAAGAATGCATTTTGATCTAGGTTATAGTAGTAGCAGTTTCATGTTCATTGATGGCCCTTCTATCACTATCAATGAAGATTCAAAGAAAATTAAAATCACAATTTGGCTATGAAATGGATTAAAGGATGAGTTATTTAATGATTTTCTGGAGTTGGAATTATGGTGATGTGTGTTTCCTAAGAAGTAAAACACTGCTAAAGTTACCTTAAGTGTGTGTTTCTTGAGAAGTAAAATGTGAGGATGAGCATGCTCATAAGAAAATGTGTCCTCAGAAGGCCAATGACCCATAGTTTATAGCCATGAATAAATATTTGTAATTGAATTTGTGTGAGAAAACTTAAAATGACATTAAATAGGCATCTACAATGAACATGTATTTTCCATGTGCTTATAATGTTTACAATGAATGTGTATGTGCTTAGGGGATTTACATTGAATGTGTATTTACCATGCATTCATCATTTATAGTGAATGTATATATGCTCATGTTGTAATTCTCTAGAAAAGTATGTGTAAGAGCAAGATTTGGGGAGAGACTGCATTGTTTATTGTAGGTTTTGTTTCCTCCAAATTTGATGATGATAGATGGTGTGTGAATTTGGTAAGCTTCCAACACAAATATCACATTCTCTTCCAAATATGTGAAGAAACCTAGCATGTTCACCTTTTATCTTTTGATCTTTCCAATGGAACAATCCAATGAGCAATTTACATAATTGTTGATCTAATTTCGTTGATCAATGTTAGTGAATACACATCCATCCTTAGTATTTTTCCCTTGTCTTTATTTGTTTCTCATATTTTCTTTACTTAGTCGCGTTTCTCTTTCAAATGTGGGTTGTGGATCAGGCTATTATCAAATCCCTAGGTCCGTAGACCCGCAAGCCCATGTATTTTTACTTAGCCTCATTTTTGTTCTCGCAATTCTGACACTTAGTCATTTTCATACGATGTGGGAGTCCCATGTTGAATGGTGTTTTCATTGATGTCAAAATCAATCATTAATCAACATGAAGAGCATGTGGGTTTACTTGAAGGACTCTCCAAAGTGGTCCCCTTATGGCATATATTTAAGCATGGCCCTCATGAGAAGATGCTTTTAAGAAGACCTAAAACCAAGTGAAGAATCCACTAAAGTCGAGTGAATAAGCCTACAGATGTCCAAGATAAAGATTGCAAGATGAAGATTGTTGAAAGTACTATTTGTGGTCAATTTGGATACCTTATCTTTGAGGGAATTTTTACCCTACACAAATAACTCAAATGAAAGAAAAAGTTACATGGTTGGAAAGATTATTTTGATATCTTTCCAATGGTATATGGATGTCCCTCTAAATCCCTAGGAATGAGGAGATGTGAATTTTTCCGTCCAACAACCCAGCTACAAAATTGAGGACAGTTAACCAGATCAGCCTAGAAACTAAAATTAGGGACAAAAATACTATAAATTCATGATGTATTTTCAAATCTGTAGTGTATTCAAGCTTGTGATCTCTTAGCAAAATTTTGGTAGCGAAGGTACTTGGAGGATAAGGATCTCTTATGAAGGAAATTTTCTAGTCTTATGGTGATGTGTTGATCATTTCTATGGGTTCTCTATATTATGTAAGGTTTATTATTTGCACAAGGTTCTATGTGGTTGTTGGGGTTTATGTGTGGACCCATGTGGACCTAGGATCTCTATGAGGACCCAGTTTCTATGTGGACACAATTTGATGATGATGATGTATCAATGATAGTGACAAAGAAAATGATAGTGACATAGATAGTGACAAAGACAGGTTGATTATTTTATATACATATTTGAGGGTGGAAGGAAGGGACAAGGAAAGGGGGTTGGATCCTCCTTCTAGTTGGAACTGGAGAATCTAGGGAGTTGTAGCTTCCTTCATGTTGGTTCCTATAAATCAGGGGGTTGGTGCCTCCTTCCAGTTGGAGTTGGAGAATCTTAGAAGGTGTAGCTTCGTATGAATGTAATCTTGTTATTTTATAAGAAAAACATTTTTTCGTTAATTTCCACGTTAAATCTGTTGTGCACTATGTATTTAATCTTATGCTCTTTACTATATATTGGGATGCATTTATCTGATTAAAATTTTAAATTTTTTAAAAGGTGCTAAATTATAATTGATATTGATTCACCTCCCCTCTCAGTATCAATAATTGGTATCAGAGCAAGTTACCTTCAAAATAGTCTAATCACTAGAAGGAAGATCGTGAGAAAAAATGGAAGGCCACATTCTAAATGGGATTTCTCCATTTGATTGAAACAATTATGCATACTGGAGCAACAAAATGAAAACTTAGATGACGGCTTTAGGAGTGGAAATATGGATCTCATTTGTAAATGGCTATAAAGTTCCAAAAAATTCTCCAACTAATCTAGATGACAAGAAATTAACGAGTTGTAATTCAAAGGCTAGGCATGTTATCATAAGTGGATTGACACCAAATGTTTCTACCAAGGTGATGGGTTACAGCACAACTAAACAGATTTGGGATAAAATTCAAAGTATTTATGAAGGCGATCCAAAAGTTAAGCAAGTCAAGCTTCAATGACACAAAGAACAGTTTGAAAATCCAAAAATTGGAAGGCCACATTCCAAATGGGATTCCATCATTTGATGGAAACAATTATTCATGATGTAGCAACAAAATTGAAACCTACTTGAAAAATTTAGGAGTGGATATATGGATCTCAGTTGTCAATGGCTATAAAGTTTCGAAGAATACTCCAAATGATTGAGATGAGAATAAATTAATGAGTTGTAATTCAAAAGCTAGGCATGTTATCATAAGTGGATTGACACCAATTGTTTCTAGCAAGGTGATGGGATGCAGCATGACTAAAGAGATTTGGGATAAACTTTGAAATATTTATGAAGGTGATCCAAAAGTTAAGCAGGTCAAGCTTCAATGACACAGAGCACAGTTTGAAAATATGAAAATGAGTGAAAAGGAAGATATTTCGACCTATTTACGTAGAGTAGATGAAATTGTCACTTCCATCATAGAATTAGGAGAAGAAGTCAACGAATCCTTGGTTGTACAAAAAGTGTCGAGATCACTCCCCTTGAGGTATGATTCCAAGGTCTCGATCATTAAAGAAACTAGGGATTTGACCAAAATGACAATGGATGAACTAAATGGGGCCCTCGCAACATATGAAATGAGAATAGACATAAAAAATGAACAACCAAACAAAGAATCATCTTTTAAATCCACAAAGAAAACAAGGAACAAAGAACACATGGTAGAACACATATCAAGCAATGAATTAGATGGAGAAGAAGCACATTTCGTAAGGAAGCTCAAGAGGGGAACCGAAAAATACAAATGTATGTTATTTTTTAAATGCTTCAATTGTGGTAGAGTAGGACACTATGCTAAGAAATATCCTTTTGAATAAAATAAAAGCTTCCACAAGAAAAAAAAATATATTTACTCCAAGGAGGACAACAGTTCTTCAGATGAAAGTTATGGAGAAGAAAGGGATGTAATGGAAGTTCTCTTCGTAACTCAAGAAACTCAATGACGACCAAAAAAATTCTGAAAAAGTGAAATTGATTTTGAAGAAGAGTCTGATGCACAGACCAAAGAAACAAACATAGAATCTTTCTAGGAATAAAAGACATCACAAAAAATGAACAAGAAGATGAAGAGAATATTGAAAAATTGAAGCATGTTGAAGAAGAAAATATCAAGCTCAGAAATAAAAATAGAGAGTTAAAAGACAAAATCAAAAATTGTGAAAAGGAGAATCATGAGCCTGAAAAGAAAATTAACAACTTGAAAGAGACGTTAGATAAGAAGACTGGATATTATGAGAAATTAAAATAAGAATTGGATCACACAAGAAAATAACTGATATTGACAACGGAAAAGTTGAATAAATTTGAAAGAAGTACTAAAAAGTTAGATGCAATTCTTAGAAAATAGAGATCACCTATTGATAAGATAGGACTTGGATATGACAACAGTTTTAATACAACAGAAAAAAACAAAACAAACAAGGAAGATGAAGGAAATTATAGAACTATGCAAATGCCTTAAGAAGTGGAATCAACAAAATAAAGGGATTTGAAGAACAACATGAACATGGCACCTCCAGCTGGAACAAAATATCGGAATTCAGAAGGGGTGAGACACCAAGAAGGTCCTTTTCTACTAGGTATGAGAATATTTTTCTTGGTCATTTTTATACTTGCAAAAACTTTGGACACAAATAAATTCACTACAAAATCAATGCAAAAACAACTATATGAGAAATATAAATGATTATGGATATCCAAAGGAAAATCATGTAAATAGTAGATCTGGAAATGCTCATGGATTTGTCAACAAAACTTACAACTCATTTGATCCATTGATGGATCAGAACATTGTATCCTACAAATGCAATAATCTTGGTCACAAAGCATGAGATTGCAGAAATATGAAAGAAGATAATCCAATCATAAAACTAGCTACAATATGGGAAAGAAAAGATAATCCAAACAAGGAATATTGTTGATTAGCACTGCTTACTAAAAATGAAGAAGAAAAATGGTACATAGATGATGGGTTCTCAACACACATGAGTCGGGACAAAAAACAAATCATTATCCTAAAGAAAGGAAAAAGTGGCAGTGTTGCATTTGGAAATGACTCCTCTATCAAAATACTTGGAAAATATGTAGTGATCCTTGGAAGTGAAAATGTAAAAGAAACAAATGTCTTACTGGTTGAAGATTTGAAGCATAATCTCCTTAGTGTTAGTAAAACATGTGATCAGGGATACAATATTAAGTTTGACTCCCAAATATGTGAAATCAGAGAAGAAGACTAAGGAATATTGGTTGCAACGGAAACAATAAGACCAAATAACATATACATCATAAACAAAAAGGATTGAAGTCACACAAAAGGGCTCCAAGGACTATAACAAGGAAGGAAAGGATAAGAAGAAAGAAAAGGAAGGTGAAGTACTATTGCACGCCCTGAGTTCAAGGGGAACAGCCCCAAAGAGAAGAGTTACCCCTTGCCATTGATGTCAAAGGGGGAGAGAAAAATCAGGAGCATGATGACAGGGGGGGTATAATTGTTTCCACCAATGAAAAAGGGGGAGATTGTTGAATGGTGTTGTCATTGTTCTCAAAATCATTCATTGATCAACATGAAGAAGCCTATGGGTTTACTTGAAGGAGTCTCTAAAGTGGTCCCCTTATAGCTTATCTTTAAGCATGGCCTTCAAAATAGTATTCTCTGAAGAATCCCTAAAACCTAGTGAAGAATCCCCTAAATTCAAGTGAAGAATCCTACAAAAGTCCAAGATAAAGATTGCAAGATGGAGATTGTTGAAAGTATTATTTATGGTCAATTTGGATACCCTATATTTGAGGGACTTTTTACCCTACATAACTAAATCAAATGGAATCACAAGTTGCATGGTTGGAAATCTTATTCTGATACATTTCCAACAGTATATGGAAGTCTCTCTAACTCCCTAGGAATGAGGAGATATGAATTTTTTCATTCGACAACCCAACCAGAAAATTGAGGATAACTCAACCAAGTCAGCCTAGAAACTAAAAATAGGGACTTAACTACTATAAATACATGATGGATTTTTTCATTTTTATTGTATTCAAGCTTGTGATATCTTAACACAAGTTTGGTAGAGAAGGTACTCGAAGGATAAGGATCTCTTATGAAGGATATTTTATAGTCTTATGGTGATGTTTTGATCATTTCTATGGGTTCACTATAGTATGGAAGGTTGATTCTTTGCACAAGGTTCTATGTGGTTGTTGGGGTTTATGTGTGGACCCATGTGGACCTAGGATCTCTATGTGGAACCAGTTTCTATGCAGACCTAGTTTGATGATGATGGTGTATCAATGACAGTGACAGAGACAATGATAGTGATAAAGACAATGACAATGACATAGACAATGATAGTGATAGAGACAATGACAGTGACAGGTTCATTATTTTATATACATATTTGAGGGTGGAAGGAAGGGGAAAGGAAAGGGGGTTGGAGCCTCCTTCCATTTGAAGCTAGAGAATCTAGGTAGTTATAGCTTTCTTTGGGTTGGATCCTATAAATCAGGGGGTTGGTGCCTCCTTCTAGTTGGTGTTGGAGAATCTTGGAAGTTGTAGCTTCCTAAGAATGTAATCTTGTTATTATATAAGAAAAACATTATGTGGATTTCCACGTAAATATTTTGTGCATTGTGTATTTCTTCTTCTTTGAATGCAGATGTGGGACACCAATCATTCCTACTTACTTTTTTTCCCTCATGTTCATGTACTCCAACCCATAATCCTACATTCTATAAAATGACCCTTTCACTTTCACGACCTGCATAACGTCCTATTCTCATACTTAGTATATTTTTCCATTGCAGATGTAGGAGTCATCCCCTTTCACATTTTTAATTTCCCATGTCTTATGTCCTGTATCCCACAATCCTACATTCATCATATTGCACTCTCCACTCCCCTTTTTTCACTTCCATTCTTAACCACTTTCCATATTCCATGACGTCACATCACCATTTCCCAAGCACATTTATTTCCCCTCACCACATCATCTGCCACTTGTGTGAACATAATACAGTTATTAAAGTGGCGAATATTTCATAAATCTTTGTAATAAATTATGAATCTTACCATGCAAGACGACAACTTTGGAATAAGAGATATGGTGGTTAATAATCAAGGAAATACATGGTAAATTAAATAAAGGATTAATATGTCATGCTATAAAAGGGTTATATCGATAGTAGAACCACCTATTGGTAAGAATAGAAAGTAGTGTAAAGTATGTCAAGTAGAAGAAAAGAGTTGTATTGTGGAGATACACTAAATACTCTCAGACGCGAAGACCATGAGTTCTAGTGGTTGCAAGCTTACAAGTGGTACAAGTCCCTCCCTCCCGCCAAGAAGGAAACAAACCAATTTTGGAGCTCAGGCTGGTTGTGTGCCTAAGGTGATGGATTTCAAAGAGCTAGTTCTTTAGTGTGCAAAAAACTTTGATACATAAAGAAGAATAATTCAAGTTCAGGGGAAGCAACCTATCTCCTTAGCTCCATCAATTTTCACAAGAATGTTACGACTCTAAAAACCAACCATGCAGTTCAAGAGTGAAGAATCCAATGAATTTCTTAAGGAATGTAAAGGAGGAGAAGAGCTCCTCAAGAAATATTTCGTCGACCCAAGAGATAATACCAACGTCGCTAAGATAGAAGTAAATTCCTTAAAATACTCCTATAAGGAATTTTCTTGGTTTTTTTCCTGTATAATGGAATTGGAAACCATGACCTGTGTGTCAAAAAACATTGTTTATATTCTCCATTTTGTTGTGCATGAAGACGCTCTAATTTGTTGGGGCCACCTTATTTCCAATGAAATTTCATTTCAATTGGGTGGTTTGAAAATAACCCAAAAATTCTACATGATATTTTATTTAATGTTTGACATATCCTATTACCACATATTTGAAGACTTGTTGAGGGAAAGGAGTGTCTAATTCAAGGTGGAGACAATCTTTGTCTGGTATATAGCCTTATGGAGACATAAGGCTCAATATATTTTTTACCTGGTCCACAACAATTTTATTTCTGAAATTAAAAAATTGATCTTTGGTCCTAACACATCAAGACTGCCACTTGAGGTTGCCATCTTTCTCTCGTAGAAAGGAAATTTTGAGACCAGAGATGATTTTAGTATTATAAGATTATTTGGTTTCCAAGAGAAACCCTTTTTACTCCCTTTCTATGTATCTGACAAACACATTGTTACAGAAGTATCCAGATAGTACAAGTATTGCACACACTTGTTTAATGAAAAAAATAAAAAAATAATCCACCCCATTTCCCTAGAGAGTTGGATAAGTTGTTGTAAAGATTATCTCTCTTTTTTATGAATTCGTAGGACAATTTGACCAACTTGTCCTGAAAGAAGTTGAATGTGTCAAGATTTTTGACCCTAATGATCTATTTGCTGCACACATGTCCCTGGTGGGATATTCTTCTTATTTCACTAAGTTTGAATAGTTTAAGTAGGGAGGAGGGGACAATTAAAACCTCCCCAAGACATCATTTGATGAAGCCTTGAATAATATTGAAGAGTTAGCCAACACTAATGAGTATTATTGACAAAAGGGTAGATAAGTAACAGGCAAAACCCCCAATTCTCCCAGTGTGTCACAGAGAAGTACCTAGGCTAAAACAAAACCAAGGAGTAGTGGTCTAGAAACAAGGAAAATACTTGTCAGAAACTCAGATTATGGCGGTGACAAAGACCCTACGAAGAAAAATATTAAAAGATCCCATGTTGTGCATACAATTGATGAAAAGGAATGGCTATCCTTGTACCAACATTTTTAATCTTGTTGGGCTAAAGCAAGATAGGTGAGATTGTTACCCTATGTTTATAGCCTTTTGAAACAATATCGATTAGTCCTCAAGAAATATGTTCTTGGGCCTAATGTTTTCTTTTATGTTGTGTTATGACAAATAAATAAATAAATGTTTATAACCGAAATCTATAACAATATTATGAACAGTCATAAAACATAAAATATGAAATAAATATTACACATGTAGTCCAAAATGAGACCCCAAAACCATCAAATGATTTTATTAATTCAGTATTGAAATACAACCAAAAACATTATTTCATACCCGATAATGGGGTAAGGAACAAAATAATACTTAGAAGTCAAAGGTGGGATGTTACATCACACAAAGACGACTGGTGTAATATCCCACGGTAGAGCCCCAGTTGTAATTATGAATTGTAAACATATTGGATAGGCTGGTGAGCCGAGTTATAATAAGCTAGGAGGCTTATGTGATGCTAAGGCCAGGAGCTTGTTTTGTATATGTAATTATGAAAAATCATTAATAAAATGTAAACATCACTACGTGAAGACTGACCATGAAGAAAGAGTGATGGGGGACTAAGCTTCCACAAGGTTGGTTAAGGGAGGAGGATAATTGTTGGGCCTAGGGGATAAGCTAGGGGGCTTACCTCTAAAGGGGATAATAATTTATTATTATTTCCTGAAGGCTAAGGTGGATACCTCTAAAGGGGATAATAATTTATTATTATTTCCTGAAGGCTAAGGTGGACATGTTGAGTGATGTCCCAAGTTCCTGGGAAAGGAACGTATGCTAAATGGATCACATGCAGCTCCAGGGAGATAGGTGTCGACCTAGACTCATGCAATTAAAACCCAAGATTCAAACCATCTTGGGTTCGCTCTCTCATTTTTTCATCCTCCACATGAGATCACAGGGATCTGGGGCATCTGAACCATTTTACCTCTGTGTCTGCCTCTGCATACCCGTGCATAGTGAAGGGAAGACCTCACAAGAAGATTGGTCGCTAGTCATTCTTCCCCATCCTCCGTGAATTCCGTGAATTCTGTTTATCTCGAGGATCAACCTCTGCGTTGATTTCTTGTCACGCACCCTGAAATCAGTGGCAAACCGTGGACTGAGCCATGTCTCCTGTGAAGTTCGAGCACCCTGTAAATGTCTGAGTCATGTTGTGTTATAACAGTTGGTTGTTACAGCCATATAGTTTCTTGACTGAGTGTGGCTTGTTATCGTCGGTTATTTCTTATTGATCCTTGCTATGTGTAGTGTATGACTGTTACCGTTTTGGGTGTTCACGACCATTTTCCCTATTATTGTTGTTGTCACCTAGTTGGAACTAGGTTGAAAGTGGTTGAAGAAGCGGGTTATCAGGCCCGTGGTAGAAGAGGCAGGTTGTCAGGCTTGTGAGAAGCTCTCTCCAGGTGAGAGAATTTGATGGGAAGTGGTTTTCTCCCAGAGAGAGTCCAGCACCAGCTGCAGAGCTCTAAGAATTCCTAATCCGACATGTTGTCGAGACCCTAAGAGGGAGGTGAAGCAGCCGATGGACTGTGTGACAGTGAAGGTGTATACTCCCTAGTGGAACAAACATGTGGGGAATGAGAGTTTGTGAGTAGTGGGCGTAAGGAGGATCCTCGAGAGAATCCTTCTGGTTGCACTGTGCAGTTTTCCTGTAACCTCAGCCTAGTCTAGGATTCCCTTGCCCTGGGTGG
>CBVK0100911777.1:0-10367 GCA_900067695.1 Picea abies | reverse complement strand
ATTGTTTAACTAAAACATATTAGGACAGTTAATTATCTAATTAATTATACTTGATAAACCCTATGCAACTATCTAACCAAGGTTGTTACACGTGCACTCAGTGCATTGTGCACATCATACACCATGTTAGCCCACACAGATGTGTGTGTGTTGCTTTTGTTGAATACGCGTGGAACTTTAGAACCATTGTGTATAGTTTTGTGTGTATCTTGACAAATTGAATGTGATCCTTCCATAGTTATTGGTATTATGTCGTGTTGGGTTTTTCATCCATTTTCTATATTTGTATGAGCAATTTTTTGGTGATAACACAATGGGAAAATTGAGATTATGAATAAATGTCTAGAAGGGTATTTTTTTGCTTTGCATATAATAAACAAACACAATGGGTCTAGTGGTTTTCCTTGGCATAATGGTGGTACAACACATCATTCCATACTTCATCAAAAATTTCCCCATTTATGACACTTCATGGCTATCATCCTCCATCCATCACATCACTCTTGAGAGGGAAACTGAAGGTTCAAGTAGCGGAGGACCATATAGAGCACCAACAAGAGGTTCTCCAACTATTGAAGGACAACTTGGATTTAACAAAAAATAGGATTAAACAACAAGGAAATAAACATCATACCAAAAGGGAATTCAAGTGAGGGGGATTGGGTATTTCTAAGGCTAAAACCATACAAACATATGTCCCTCAAGCAACAAAACAAGGACAATAAATTAAGACCCAAGTACTATGGTCCGTATAAGGTGTTGTAGAGGATTGGAAGTGTGGCTACAAATAGGATTTGCCTCCATACTCACATGTACATTCAATCTTCCATGTTTCTTTCTTAAAGAAGGTAATTGGTGGCAAGATTTCAATTCATACTATTTTACCAGAGATTAATGGAGAAGGGAAAATCATACTAGAACCAGAAACAAACATTGAAATGCAAAGAAATCAACTACGAATTCGAGCAATTATTAAGTACCTCTTCAAGTGGAAAAACCTACCAATAGAAGAGGAAACATGGGCAGATGAGTTCTTTATGCAAAAACATCCACAACTAATCAAGCGTTGAGGGAAACACTTGTTTCAAGGGGAGGGGAATGTTAATCCCTAGATATTGAGTTATTAAATTTCTATTGTTATATTAGTGTTATTCTTAATGGTCGGTTAGGCCCTTTAATTGTAATTGTACCCTTTGTCTCCTATATATACCAACGAGACATAGTTTTATCGATCATATCATCTTGTGCATTTGTCATATTGTAAAAGGAGGTTTCCCCCTCAAAGAGGCTTCTCATGCATTCTAATATATAATTCTCAAGGTGTGGAGTTACTTCTCTTTATATTATTATGCTATTTGGGTGTTTGGTGCATAACAATTTAAATATGAGAGATATGCCACGCAAGGAATCCTTCAAACCCTTGGTAAGAAAAGAAGTGAAAAAATGTATTAAAGCTCTTAAAATTATTGAAGGAAGGATGTCGAACCATGCATATAGAAAACACGAGTTTGTAGATAATGCAAAGGTGTGTTAAATGAAATAGACGTCTTCATTTTCCAGCCCTTTTGACATCTTCATTCTCTATTTAAATAGGTCACGTGTAGAAGCCTCGTTGATATGGTAAAAAATAATTAGCAATGCCATTCCCATAAATTTAATCAAAGTTTATCAATGGAAATTTGGTGGAATTAAGGTACAAATATCCCAAAGACCCTTTATGATTTGATCATATTGAAAAATTCAAGGATCATCTCTCTGTGAAGTTGATTTGGTCAAGTTTGATTGCTTTGGTTCTCCATTTTATTTTATTCATTTATGTGCTTTAAGGATTCTTGATTAAAACTTCATGATCCCTAAATAAGTTATTCCAAGCTACATGCATCGATCTCATAACTTCACCTATGGCTCATTCAAGATAATGTCAAACCATTCATGAAATTTCCAAGTACAATCTAGTAGAAATGCTCCCTTCTCCTCGGTGCATGAATCTGTATTTGTTATAGTGTTACCTAACCTCCAACATAGCCTCCTGACTCACCTAGGGTTGTTGGAGACAAAAATGAATATTAGTGTAGCCACATGTTTTTTAGATCAATAGATAGTTATTTTTATGGTCAATGGTTAGGTAACATGATTTTTGGTGATTCATTGTATCCCCATGCTTGAACCTTAGTAAGTGCCTCCAACATTCTATTCTCTGAGTAATGGAATAAGTTGTTTAGCATACACACTCTCATTCTTTGCTTGTTAATTCATGTTTGTATCTATGAGGAGACGAATATATCAATGTGTAATAGGAAGTGAAGAGTGGGTGGGAAGGTCGTGGATCCGTGATGGGATTCTCCCTTCCCCTTAAAGCAATGATCATGCCATTTATATTTATCACTCAGTCCATGTGTTGAGAAAGAAAAATTTCCAAGGTTTCCTTCTTTGCTTGATCTTCATCATATTCCCTTTCTATATGCATGGCATGTGTCTTTTCTTCTCTATTCTATAAAAAAGAGTCCTCCTATTCTTTTCAAGCACATCTCTTTGAAAAATGCCTCCTTACTCGATGTTCTTATAATTCTTGTTCTCATTGCTCAAAAAATCCATTTGACTATCCATGTTTTGAACATAATTCCCCTTATTTACATTGTGAAACAACCATAAACAAAGAACTCTCTTATTGATGGGATAAAACTTAATCAAATTCTTCTCATTTTGTTCCCAACCTTTCTCAACATTGATTTTACCTTTTGCTCAAGGAGCTTGATAACTTCTTTCCTTGAAAACATTCAAACCAAATCACCTTTTTATCTCTCGAGCACTGGATTGATCATACTTAAATGGCCAAGGGTGTTGAGAAAATACTCTTTTCTCAACACTTAGAAAAATATTTTAAATTCTTGACCATGTCATTTTCTTAGTGTTGTGATCTAACCGTGTTTTTCTCACTCAAGAAGGAACCTCCTTTCCTTGGTAATTGAATATAGGCCCGCATTATTATATATTTGAGCACATGGACTCTAAGCATATAGTCCTTTGATCAGTGGTCATCTGCTTAGACAAATTCATGAATTTTTTGGCTCTTCATGCTCGTCATATGCATCTTGCTCCTACTCCATGACAAAATCTCCCCTTTGCATTTTGCATTGGATTTCATTCTTGTTTTCTATTTAGCATGTGCATGGCCTAAACATTCAACAAGAAAGGCATTGAGAAAATATTATTTTCTCAATTTATTATATGATCTAGGAGTATCTAAGGAATGCTCACAGAGGTCCAGGAGGATCCAGAACACTCACAAAGGTCCCAGGGGATCCAGAAAAGATCAAAAATTGACCGTCTCAAACTTTCTTTAAAAGTACATAATTGTGTATAGCTCATTTACATCTTTCCAATAGTGCAAATGACACGTCAAACAGAGCTCGTATGCAAAAGTTATGGCTGGTCAAAGTTTGGTCAAAATAGGAAAAATAGGGGTGGCATGTGGCATATGTCCATAAAATAGAAGGTGATGTGGAATACATAGTCAACAACTAAGTTGGTATCCATACTCCAAGTGCTCCAATGGTTTTATGACACATGGCATAGGAGGGCCAATGAGAGGTCGTCACGGGGCAACCTCCCATTGGACAGTAATGGTTAAGGTTGTGTAAAGTTATTTTTGAGTCAATGGGGTTTGATCCCGTGACCTCCATAGACACCAAACACCTTAAAAAATCTCCCACAACCATCGCACCACACATTGGATCTTAACATGTAAATGGGATATTATATATTTAAGGTTAAATAAAGGTCCATATGGGTGGCCAAAGGGTTGAGGGCCTAAGCCCTCGACCCTTGGCCCTTGATCATGTTACATGCTATATAACCCACACTCACTATGGATGGGGATATCATCAAAATGTGTGCAAGATTTGATACCATACATCATATTGTTATATGTTATGAATCGTTCCAACATTTGTGTGGAGGTTTCAACTATATATGTTATATATAGTAAATGTATATCCACTCCAAAATTCACGTGGGGAATTATATATTATGGTTTTTCATTGTAACTAAAAGGGTTTATATAGTATGGTTGGTGGGGCTTGAAACCCCGACCTACTATATATAACATTTAGTTTTAAGCAACTCCTCTATAGTTGGGGTTTGGTTACAAAAACCAACAAATTATAATTAATCCTACCCTAAAGTTGCGGAAATTGGTAAGGGGGCCACACCTAATTAATGACATGCATCCCAACACATTGAAACACACATTCCAAGTGTGGGCACACATTCCAACACACATTTCTATGTGGGTTTTTTCCTCGTAATGTGTGCCAAGGGTACATAGCATATGAGGATAAACTGTAAATCATGTCGGGGGTCACCTTGATGGAATCTCAAGTATTTTATATCAATTTTTCATGAGTTTTCTCTAGGAATTCAACGATGCACTCCATTTCTGCATTTGAGTAGAGGATTTTTGGAGTGTCTTCAAAATTGTGTTTTTGTAAGCTCATTTTGTAATGTAATTTGTAATTTTGAGATGATGAAGAACAATTATTCTATTTAAAGAGACTTTTAATATGTAGTGATGTATGTCAATTACACATTTATTTGAGTTATTTTATTTTTTGTTGTATTATCTCATTTACAGATCAATTTATTTATCATTTTATGGGTTTATGGATAAATAAGACATTCACATGATATTTTGCAAATAGTCAAGTGGTCTTCATTTATATTCATGAATTTGGTTAGATGTTTTAGTATCTGCATATGAACTAATTGGCATCTAAGGATTCTTTGGGCTGAATTAATATCAGTTTTTGTTTGATATTTCAGATCAAGTTGGTATCAGAACTCGTGTGGTATTTTCAGATCATTATACCTAGTCAGTTTCACATTTTTTCTTTTCAAAAATTTTCTAAAGGGGATGGCCATGTTCTATAATATGCTTAGAAAGAGTAATCCTACAATAGGTCCTAAAAACATTAAGTCCTTCATTTTTTTATGTTAGTGTTGGTGGAAAAAATCACTTGAATTTGATCCTACTCTAGTGTCCATTGATGATAAAGAAGTTAAATGTCAATGGACATGCCTTATTTTCATAATTTTCCAAAAGGAAAAGGATAGATCACAATGGTTTCTATGGAAGGTAGGCCCTAAAAATGCAGTGTCCAAAGTTAGGCACTAATATGTTGTATCTTTTTGTGTCAGGAATCAACACCTTTGCTTATTCTTGTATCCTTACTTGAAAAGTCGTTTCTTCCAACAAGAAAATGGAGCCCCTCCTTTTCTCCTTGAAAGTTTCTTGACTTTCTAAGAAGAACTACCTCATTTTTTGATATTTGATTCTTCACATTCCTCTTTGATCAATCTGCGTAATTTTTCAAGTTTGGTTTGGTTTATTTTGGTTTTGACACTTAGACAATTTGAATGATTATTTTTTGGATTATAGAATAAGTTCCCATTAACTCCTCTAATAAATACTAAAGGAGTTCCACTAAATTCCTTCGATGCATCAGAGTGATTCCTTCGAAGTATTTCAATATGCATAAGTTATCACCAACCAAGTTAGTGGTAACTCCTTTGATGCAACCAGAAGAGTTCCTGTCAACTATGTCAGTTGGATCGGAGGAGTTCCCATAATCTCCTCCAGCATGCAAATAGAGCCACCAATTGATTTCCCATTTATATCTCTGGTACATACTGGAGGATTTCCCACCAATATTGTCGACGTTAAAAACTGTGCCTCTGGAGGATTTCCGCTCAACATCTTCAATGTACACCAAATCTCTTTCCATCATTTCTTTTAGTATGGCCAAAGCATTTCTAAGATTCATGTTCAATAGAGTAAATGGTTTTAACACCATTCGGGTTACTCCCAACCATTTTGGTTGCTTCAATTTCCATGCCACATCTATAAAAGGGTGCATCCTCTTCATCCTTGTTATCATTTTCTTATTACTAAGGAAGAAAGGGGAGAAATGAATGTATGGTTGATGAGCTATCTCAACCGTGAGAGATTTCATCCTCCATTTGTCCACATGTCATTGGTGTTACCAGGTAATCCCAAGACCCTTCACATTTCTTTCACTCGTGTTATTTAAGTCAGGGTTAGGGTTTTTGTTCTTCTACATGTACTAACAATCCTCCCACCCAACCTTTTGATCATCCTCCATTGGCCCATGTATCTTCATGAGCCATACCTCCACCGTAGTCTTCAATGTCAATGTTCCTTCCCACCTCGACTCATAAGAAACCCTTACGACACCTCTCGATTGTACCTAAAGTTCTGACTTCTCCACACAACCTCCATGAACCCTAGGTGTTAAATCCTTTCACCTATCATTTGACTAGAGGTTTTACCTCATCCACCCAACCTTGTCATCTACATACCATGATTTGAGCCCTTCCACTAGTGCTTTGAACTTTTCTTCATCAGTGTCACTATGGATAGATAACATCGATATTTTTCTTCCCATGTCTCAACCTAACTATGAAAAGTTAAATCCCTAACCTTTTGCTCGTGACAGGACCAAAATTAGGGTTAGTTCCACGCTTCATGTCCATAGTGGAAAATCATCAATCGATCTTAGAACATTATTGTTTTCTCAGATCCAAATCGAGACCTTGTCCCTAGTCACCCTAGTCTCAAATACTTGGTCAAAATATTTAAAAAATCATGCAGTCAAAAAATTTTCTATCACGGTCTCTATCACATAACCGATGAATTTATTGTGTTTTCCCCCAAACTTGTCGGAAGAGTTATTATAAACTCCTTAGGTATTGACCCCTTAATCATCAACAAGGTTAATATGATTACTTCTGGTAGTATACTAGAATACTTAACAAGAACCCCTTCAGTCTATCAAAGGTATTTCCACGAACTACGCCAATGTAACCGACGACATTGCCACAAATCGCTCCAAATTTACATTAACATACTAACAACAATTCTAAGATCCTCTCCGATCTACATTGGAAGAGTTCTCATTAACTCTTATGATGCATAACTTCACTCATCGGTGCACTTAGTGAGGTCCTCTTTGATTCCTACCGGTGAATTTCTCACCATCTGCTCCAGTGCATATCAAAGCACTTGCCATATTTTGTGCTAATTCCTCTTTTCTTCATTGCAAAGCACTTGCCATATTTTGTGCTAATTCCTCTTTTCTTCATTGGTCAGGTTGTCATTAACTTCTCCGATCCACTTGGACCTTTCCTCCAAGATGAATCCTAACTCCATTGAACTTTCACCATGGCTTGGATCATCTTATCTTCTTCAGAAGATGAATTCCCCCTCAAATTGACTCAAGTGATTCTCCAGGTATTTGACAAAGGTTTACATGAACATCTCTATCTCTAACATCCTTTTACTACTCAAATTCTAAAATTTTATATGTTTAAAGGAATTTGCGCTTCATGTTTATTTTCTTTCTATGTTTTATGTATTAATTATGACTGTGTGTTGTAGGTTCATATATGTCTCCATGAAAAATGACAACCAGTAAAGTACCAACAATAGAAGGTTCTGGAAGTGGAAGCAGACAAAAGGAAGAACCTGATTTCCCAGGGGTAGTATATAATGATACAGTATGGATCTTAGAGAAAGGGGAATATCCACTCAAATGGGGAAATATTTTTCATATGTTCAAGAAGAAATACTTCCCCTTGGATCTCGAAGATTAGGATGAGATCACAATATTAAAAAATATTTGAAAATCAGGATTACATAGAGTGGTGTCTCATGCACTAGTGTTCCCTTCTGGAGATGCAATTTCATGGATCCTCAAGCACGTGGACCTTGATAACTGATACATACTTAACGCTAAAGGGGATCCCATTACATCATTCCAAGCAACAGATCTAGCCAAATATTATCATTTGGAAAAGGGAACCCAATCATTGAATGAGGAAATTCTTAGCGAGTTCAATCATACAGCAAAGGACCTGTTCAAAATCTGGTATAAACCAGATAAATATTTCAAGCTCAGACCATCTGGTGACTATCCAACCGCTGCGCTAAGAAATATATACCAATACATTGTGGCAATGCTTTGCATATTGTTTCATATTGTATGGGGAGAAATATGCCTCTAAATTCACCCTGTCACTAATCACCCTGATCTACTATTGTGTTGATGAAGGTTTGATGTTTAATTGGGATGATATCCTATCAACATGCTTAACAAAATCCATAACAGTTGTCAAGGAGACTGAACCTGGAAAATTTCCAAGTTTTCATACAACATCTCACCTTTTGGATATTATGTGCATACCCCATCAATATCCCAAGATGGGTTGGGCCTGGAAACCAACCAACATGTTTATACATATCTACTTCAAGGTGCTCTGGGAACACAAATATAGAACATAATACTACAGGATAGAACATAATACCACTTCTTATCACCTCTATATAATCTAATCTTTTATGCACTAGCTCCTAGTATGACATATAAAGCATTGGCCATAATACAGAAGATTGAATACTAGTATCTTATGGAGCACGAAGCCTATATAAGGATATATAGGGATATCAAAGCTCCCCATATGCTCCTGAGGCTTGTGCCATATATACGAGTACTCCAAGAAATCACATATCAAATTGTAACTCACAGAGTTGGGGCAACATTATATCGAGACAATAAGGCTATATGTCTCCCAGTCCCATTGTGGTTCGACTCATACTCATTCAAAATCACTAATCAGGCCCATGACAAAGTAGAAATGTTATTTCCACACTACTTTAGAGAAGAAAGGTTCTGGAGGCACGATCCCAAGAAAGTAGTCAAGAATTATTGCAATCAAATCAACCACACTTGGGAATATACTTTGACTACTTGGGAGGAGGAAGAATTCCATTGTGGTGCTAGGACTTATGATGAAGTCATTACCAGGAGATAGGGAAATCCTATAGGAAGGATTTCCAATGAAGAGAAATATCGAGAAGAAGCCATAAAAAGAGACCAATAAGAGGCAACTGCAAAATAATCTATTGCAACAACATCCACGCATTATGGTTCAGTAGAGGAGGAAAAACTAGTGGTTGAAAAGAAGAGAAGAAAAAAAGAAAATATCCAAAAGAAGAAAGAGGATGATGTTGAGAAAAAGAGGAATATTGAGGAGGCCAAGGAAAAAGAAGAAGTTGATGCAGCAACAACAAAAACAACTACAACATAAGCGGAAGTAAAAGTATTGGTTAAGAAAGAAGTGGAGGACGAAAGAGAAGCAATATCCATAGTCGAATGGGAAACTACAAAGGTAGCAACAAAAAAAGAAAGAGCAGTGAAAAAGGGACGAAGAGGATCTGAATAATGACACCTAACCCATGGATATATACATCCCAGAAACATCATCATAAGCTCTTAGTAGTCATCCACAATTCAGAGAAATGGATTTGGGGCTTCCTACCCCACACAAACTAAGCAAAGTGACAAACTGGAAAAAATTCAAGTATGACAAAACCACTGGTAGGATTGTGCAATAGCAAGTCATACATGTATCAGGTATAGGGGGAACTCCACTAGCATTCCTCACAGAGAAAAATTTTATGGAATGTGCCAACCAAGATCCACTATTCATAGCATCCAATGGGATTGTCTTCACCGCAACAACATAGCGGAATATCAAGAACTTGTTCTGCCAAAATCAAGAGAAGGATGGTAGGATCAGAAAACTAGAAGAATAGCTCCGACATGCGAATAAATATGAGAGAAACTTACAAGAATTCAAAGCATGCACTGAAAAGGTTAGAACAAACTTGGAAGATGTTATCATAGATGTGTACTCCCATCTGCACGTCTTTCAATAGATGGAAGCTATCATAATGGAACAACATAGTTGTGTACAAGCCACAAACACCCATCTCGTCACCATCCAAGAGGGCCTAGATGACATAAAATATGGATCGATGATATTATAGATGCTACAACCGAGCTTCCTCACCCCTCAGAGGCTTAAAGAATAATTTATTACACTTCACTTCATCGATGTCAACAAGCTGGGAAGCGATCAGAAAAGGAAATGACTTTCTCAGTCACAATTTCCACACAACTTCATAAAGAAACACAAGTTTTGACACATAAATTTTTCCTTCCTTCCATCGAAGAGCTCAGGAAAACCATCACTATGGAAGAACTCCTCAAAAATATCCAACAAACAATAAGTCACAGGCGATACATAATTGAAGCAACTACACAAGTGGCAATTGAGTTAATGGAGAATCACTTGATCCAATTGACTAAAGTTCACACTATGATACAAGAATTCATATATACTCTTGTTGGACAACTGAGAGGGGGGGATGGATCAGTTGTTATTGTGCTTAAACAATTATGCCCATTTTGAACTCTTTACAGAACACTCAATGATGATCACAATAA
>CBVK0100911776.1:0-10367 GCA_900067695.1 Picea abies | reverse complement strand
TTCCATTTACACGGCACTTGCCAATCGGTCTACACCCCTGCGGGCCAAAAAAGTTGAAGGACATGGGGGTGGGCTTTGATCCACTTATGTGTGCACGGGTCACGATACCATTTATTGAAACACGGGCTCATCATATTTTACTTGTATGTATTGCAAGGTTTTCTTCATCTAGAGGACCTGAGTACAACATGCTGCTACTGCAATATGTTTTTCTTCTGTTGTCAGCAATGATACTAAGGATTGTTTATTACTTAACCAACATACCAAGCAATCACCCAAGTAGAAGGATGCTCCACTAGTAATTCTTCTATCATCAATGCTTCCTGCCCAATCTGCATCTGTGTATGCGACCATAGTCAACTGATTCCCTTTCAGATACCAAAATCCAAACCCTGTTTTACCTTTTAAATATCTAAATATCCTCTTTACTGCTAGGACATGAGTTTCTTTCGGCACTGCTTGAAATATTGTAACTTATCCAACAAGCCAAACTGCATTAACAGGAAAATCAGAGTGGGTGTTCCGATTCGATATCTACGAGAGCCTTTTGAGAAACTCCTGAAGGCGATTAAAAAGTATTTGAACTATGAAAGAAGGTATGATAGAATATACCCACATCATGTCAGGCTGCTGATGCATTTCATAGGGAAGAGGCCTTTGACCTTACCTTTCTTCTTGCACCAAATTCTAGGAGGAATGGAAGACAACGTCCAAGCCGAAGCAAACCAGTCGAAGAAGAACTTATCCTATATCTCATTAATCAAGTTGTTGATAGTTGAGGAATTGAGATGACCAAGAAAGGACTGAGACTCATTTTTTTTTTTAGCCGACATTCCCAAGGACCCTAAAGGAGATCCTCCTCTACCCACGAGAGAAACAACATCTCACAATGTGGAGGCGGGAATAAAGGGGGCTGCAGGAAAAGAAAAGACAATGGAAGGCTCGTCACCCCAACAACCAATACCCCAAAAGTGAGGTAGGCCAAGGAAGAAAAAGGAGCCTGAGGAGGCCTAAGCTCCAAACGAACCGCACGCCCAATCTATTTCTCAGAAGTTACTCATGCACATTTTTCCACTAGAACCTGTTGAGGGTTCAAGCCGGGAAATCTTTGATAGAAGGAGAAGGCCGAACACTGAAATCATGGTGGTTCGGGAGCCGTTGCAACAACTAAAGCAAGTGGAACTCACTATTTCCGAGTTATACCAGGAGAAGAGATAGTTGAGAAAGAAGTTAGCGGAAAGGACTGTCGAAACATCAACGTCGTAGAGCCAAGAAGGGAAAGCGAATTGGCTCAAGACATGATCATTCAGTTGCGCGAGGAACAAATAATGTCAGAGGAGAGAATCGTGGAGAACTTCAAGGAATGTGGACCGACCATGGAAAATAATGTGGTATTGTGAAGACCGGTAAAGAATCTAAAAAGGTGAAACTTGTCTCTCAGGAAAACACTTAGAATATCGAGACTGAAGATCAGGCCAGAAACATAATTGAACCGACCTCATTTTTGTCTTTTTGAATGTGGCACAAAATTCCTCTCTCCTCATGTCATGTTCCCTACTGAGAAGCAAGGAATCTGATGTGTATCCGCACGGTGGATATACATCACACAGATGCTGAAAACCCACCCGTCGAGAAGGACAAGTGTAGGCAGAATGCACAACAATTTTGAAGGAGATGTGTGGTCCCCTGACCGTCGTCGTCATATGGGAAGCACGAATGAGATCCCATAGTCATGTGCCATACCAACTCGCCACATGCATACTACGACTAATTATCACGCGACAACAATCAAAGCTCGTTACGCTGGGTGGAAAAATTATGACATAAGTGATGGATCATTCGGGTGACCCTTCAAAGGAGAAACGTCGACGCATCACTTCCTAATGATTGAATCTTGCTGATGACTGAACGATCACTGTAAAGATGTCATTTATGAAATGATTGGGTCCAGTTGGGTTCCTATTCTTAGTAAGTCCTATTCGAAAGATAATCTGGCAGGGAATAGCCAGAACCAAAATTCTAGGCGTAGTAGTTTGGAGCATGGTAGCCCAAGGGGCACAATGTTTTCTATATATTGGATGTTTTCAATGTAAGTCGGGTTGGTTGGAAAAGTAGTGTAGACAATTGATTGTTGAATGTAATTTTTGAACCCGATTGAAATATAATGCAAAGGTCCCAAGTATTTGACAAAAATATTATAATGGTGGTGGTTTGATGTATTTTGATCTCTCATATGTATGTACTTCTTGTTTTCTGTATATCCATGTCTTTACTCTGTTTAAATAGGAATGTTGAATAATTCTAGAATTCATCGCACGGTGCTTAAGAATTTCCATTTAAACTCATGTTTTGTCTTCTAAGTAATTTAGAATTCATCTTGTTGTTCTTGAGATTAAACTTAAGGCTCAAAGAGTAATGTCAGGCATTAGGAAAGTTAAAGAGAGTATTTTTTTAAAGAGTGATTTTTTCTACCTTAGTTATATGAGAAAAATTCCTTAAATGAAATTAACAGTATGGCAGTATAGAGGTTGTATTTCGTGTCTGAGTCAAAGTTGTAATATCGAATGATGCAAGAGAAAAATACAAAACTGTTAAACAAAGCAAGGCATCAATTGACAAAGAATCTCACCTTGTAGCAGTGGAAGAAAATAGATAGTGTAACCTTGAATAAAGTAAAAAATAGAGTAATCCACACAACTTGCAGGTCTTGATTTACTCACAGTAAATGCAGAGGAAAAAATGCTTACTTAACAAATTACTGATGCAATACGATTACAATAGTTGTTGTACTAAATTGAAATCAAACATTTATCAAGGAACTACTTAAAGAAATGTTGAGATATGGAAAAACAGAAGAAACACATAACCCAAACTAAACAAAATTTGGAATCTATGTTTGCACTTGTATTAATACTCAATAAGGAGAGTTTTCTCTATTACATTTGGCAAGAAGCAACCCTTAATAGATATTCAATCTATGTATTTATACAAAGCTGTCACAACTCAAAATGGTTGGACTTCTTATAATAAAAATATCAAATATTTGAAATAAGAAAACAATGCATAGAGAATGATGAGCTTCGTTGGCAATCTTTTCGATTTCTTCGTCGACTGGCCGAAGCGCTTCCTTTCCTCATTCCTTTAGGTTGGACATATCTGTCGTTTGATCTTATTGATAATTTAGCACAATGTACCAGTCATCATATCTTTGTTTCCATTTGTCCCTTCAGTTATATTCAGTAATGCACTGGAACTTTCTTACTTGCTTTCAGATGTGCTTGTTTTCCCATACTCAATACATTGGATGCATTTACTCACTAATTTCACCACCAACCTTGAAGGTTCAATTAATTCATTCACCTTGAAAGTCTATAACTTTTTCTCTACCTGAGGTAGCCTTTCTTGGATCCTTTTCGCTCCTTGAGTTGTGACCTGTAATTGTAAGCTTGGGTTTACTATCCATTTATTTATTTGAAGGAGATTGATTTGGTTCATTTTCTGAATGGCTGATAAAGGCTCTTCTTTGCTTGTTCTGGAATTATACTGTTTTTTTGCTATATCAATTTTTCCCAGGGCTTCAGAAATATAATTTCCTTCAATATCAATTAGTCCTTTGTCTAGTGATAACAATGCTTCTAGACAAGCTTCATTTAACTCTCTGGCAAGTCTTTTGTTTTCTGCTAGATTTGTTTCCCAGGCATTTAGAGCCATATCACCTCTTATTTGTTCATAAAGAGAAAGCCGAGGAATATATGAGACATCATCTTTTGGTACCAATAAGATGACATCTTGAAACTTAACTCGAGCTGAGTGAGATTCTCTTTCTTTGATGTAGATGTCTTTCAGGGAAATTTCTACTGCGAGGTAGCAATTTTGGATGGCATCAACCTTCATAAAAATATCCTATTGGGCCTTTTCCAATTTTTCATTTATTTCCACTGCTTGAGTTTGGAAAGCCGAAATATCCACTGAGGTACCTTCGATCAACTCCAACCTAGCTTGCAACTGTTTTATTAGTTCAACATGTTGGGTGATTAGTTCTTGGTTGAACTGTGAATTCTTTTGGAGCTCATCAAGGTTGGCTTGAAGTCGTTGAATTTTTTGGTTATCATTTGCTCTGATTTGCTTGAAATATCTATTCATTCTGTTATGGACAGTCTGCTTAGTTGTGAGTATTTTCTTTTAAAGTTTCTCTACCAACAAACACTTTTGTTGCAATTGTTCGACCAAATTTTCCACTGACCATTGATTAGCCATGGAAAAAGCGCCCAACGAACCTGTGATTTCCTTTGCAAATTCAGTATCATCTCGATTCTTCCCATCATACACCATTCTTTTCCTTTTGACTATCGCTTCATATTTCTGATGTGATTCTCTTTTTACAATGGCCTTCCATTTCTTGCTAAAGAAGAAATTCGATGGAGGCATTTATTTGGGTGAGATTGGGATAAGATCACTTACAAAAATGATTTCGGAACTAGGATTTCTGAAGCTAGACTGCAGAGGTGTCAATGATGTAATAGGGGTACCGATCTTTGTAGACTGTTGTTTCTCTATTGTATGGGCAGAAGATGTGGTTGGTGTCGAAGGAGATGTATCCTATCCTTGCTTTAGGAAGGCTTCGAGCTGAGTCATTGCATGAGGGCCTAGTGGGATTGATAATGAAGCTTCCAATTCCTGAGTTGAAACTTCAGAGCTCTTTGGGGTTTTCTCAGTATCTCATTTGCTAGAGTTCCCAGGTTCAAAACCTGGAGGTGTTGATTCCTGTGTAGGCGAAGTGGCTACTGATTCTCCCTGCAGTATCTTTGACAAATTGTTCTGCCTGTGTCTTCGAAAACTGAGGAAAGCAACTTGTTGTTCTACATGTAGGGTTCAAAATTTGTCCTGTACTTCTTCGTAAGACCTAACTCCCCTGAATATTTCATCATATGGGAAATTTCATGCATATATATCTTCATGTTAAATTGGGCCAGGTGATTCTCTACAATTTTGTGTGGGTCGCGCCTTTTAAATTTGATGTCAACCAGTTTAACATCCTCCAAAGATGTGGCCTCTGCTTTGGGGTGCCCACAATCCAACAACGAAAACATATTGGCCTGGAGAGGGAAAGTAGGCCATACCTTTTTCTGGGTTTCTTTCAGCTCCTTATTGATGCCCCCTGTCACTGTTTGATAAGCTACTTCTTAGCATACTAATAGGTCTGGTAAAAATTTTGGGAGAGCGTGGGGAGGGACTGAGCACCTGAAAACTCTGATATAAGAGAAGTTTTCTTCAATGAACCAATCTACTTTTTTACCCAGATTTCCCATGATTCTATCTGAAATTCAAGGGGGTGGACAACCATATAAATCTATATGGACCGACACTACTACATTGTGGTATATTTTGTAGAATAAAGCTTTGGCCTTTTCCTCCCACAACTTGGAATGGTAAAAGTGTATAGGTTTTGCACTAGTTGGGGTCCAACTCCAATTCATCATTGGGAAAGGGGTTATGAAGCAAATAACATCCATGATATACGTGAATATATAGAAAGGGGAAGATTGTCACTTTGATTTAGATAATTTGTATTTGGTGACTTCTTTGGCTAGATTATCTGACAACATCTTGGCCCAGTTAAAAGTGTAGCCCTCGACCACCTCATGCATAATCGACACCCATTCCACCAGCAAGTGAGTAGGACTCTTCTTCCTGAATAGTATAAGAGCATCATAGCTACATAAATCATGTGAGTATCCAACGATGCTGTGGCATACATGCCATGAGCATCATACCTGAACTTCTCTGGATGCCCCCACCAAGACTTGATTATATCAGGATAACTCTTGTCATATTGTATGCATTCCTGGTGCTCGAAATCTAACATAAATGCGGTATTGTAAGTATATTTAGGCTCATGAGATAGATTATACATTACTTGAAGGTGTTCTGGTCAGAACGAGCCAACGTCAACTTTTTGATAGTTGAAAATGCTCTTGGTTTGGACGTCGATGTTTTCTAGTGTCTAGCTTATCATGTCATTATACGACATGAGTTTCGGTCATGAATCTATCTTGTGTAGCTCGGTCTGGGATATATATCTGAGTTTATCTCTGAGAGTATCATCCACTTCATCATCAGAATCTTCTAGGCAATTTATAACCTCATGTTCCAGAATCTCGAACACCCATGTCCAAGATTTAACAGAGTCTATAGCTTGTGGTGTAGTATCTGACAAAACGTTCGCATTCAGATTCAAAATTTCACCAGCTGCATCAGTCCTCTTCATCATATTTCGTGGTTCCATGATATCGAGAGAACAAAATGGGGTTACCTGTTGCAGAGGAATTTCGTGAGCTTCTCAGTTGGATAAAACTTACTAATTTGCGAAAGGTGAAAATGAAATTCAAAATCGAAGTATTTTTATTCACATTAGGTGCATTGATTTGAGTATACATTTAACAATGACAATTTTATTAACTTTAATGGGAAATCATACCTGGCGATCCACAATCTATGTTAAAAATCATTACCGTTGATTTGTGATAAATGTCATTAATATTCGGTGGTTCATGTTCAGGAGTATTGGATGAAACAGAGTTGAAATTTACCAAATCGCAAATCCACGAAAGGTTAATTACGAGATAATCTATTTTAAAATATTGATTAATAATGTTTAAATTCAAGTGCTTCAGATATTAAAACTTCAGGATTTTTAAATGTAGCTCTAGAAGAAATTCCTGAAACCCGAAACTGCGAAGTGATTAATTATCCGATAATCGCTTTTAAGTTTTAATTAATCTCATTTAAGTTCAAGTGCTTTGGAAATTCAAACTTCATAGATTTTAGGATATGATGAAGGGTAAACGTCCGACCCCCATAGTGCAAATATGTTAATTATCTTTTGACTGAGATTAACTTAATTAATTTAAATTTAATACTTTGGAATTTTAGTGCTTCGTGGATTTGTGAATTAGCTCTTTGTTATGCTTTCGAAAGGTCGTCTTCCGTGGTGACATGTCGAAGTTGATTTCATTCTAGACAACATGTTGAGAACATGGGGGTGCCACATATCTACCCAGAGAAGACTCAAAATATACATGTGTATTATGACTCGTGTCCTTTAAAAGGTTTATGAAAAGTGAGGAACGAACACTTTCGAGTTTCGGGTCTTTTATCATTAAGACTTCTCAAAACACCCGAAGTGCAAAGATCTGGAGTGGTCTTTAGTGATTTGACTCTTTAAAAATCAGGCGGCTCCAAAAATCTGGGAAAACAGGATTGTTTGATCAAATGGGGAAACTTCATCCACGGTGGATATCATGTGAGGCTTATCACCAATTAACTAGAAACGAATTTGATTTAAAATTCGAAAGTTAATTTCTGAGTTACCACTTTGGGAAAGATTAAATTTTCATGAAGTGGGGAGTGTAAAGCTCAAATTTTAGGATTATATATGTTCCAACACATCTTTCAATGGTGCTATGAGTTTCTTTATGTACTTTTTCTCTTGCCACACACAACGACATTTGAACTGGAAGACCATTGCCTGCTTAGCCTTTATCCTCTCAAAGTTTTAGTTGCCAATTCCTTTATTTCTCTCGCTTTATATAATTTGACTCCATGGCCCAAGGTTCTGTATTTACTTACCAACAAAACCAGAAACATTTCACAAATGAAATAAACCTAGCTGACAATTCAAAGCCATTATATGTTAGAGACTAAGTCTCAAAGAGAGCCCTCTCTAGGTCGGAAATGCTAGTTTCCGGTCTTAAAGTTGGTCTGTAGGTTAACTTTGTCATTT
Source organism: Picea abies (assembly GCA_900067695.1). Taxonomy (NCBI): domain Eukaryota; kingdom Viridiplantae; phylum Streptophyta; class Pinopsida; order Pinales; family Pinaceae; genus Picea; species Picea abies. Next base: position 2,584 of record CBVK0100911776.1, on the reverse strand, counting down.
TTTTTCTTAGCAAAACATATTTATAGAGTGATAACACTTACAACATACTAGAAAAAAACCAAATTAAATCAACATGGGTTCTTACCAAACCTCTTAGAGATGGAGTCCTAACTTCCCATAGACACTTTCTCAGAAACAAAACCATAATCCCACCGTGAACAATGAGATAAATGACCTCCTATTCATATTTGTGTGCATTCATGGCTTCAACCATGTGGAGGAGGAACTTATAACCATTCTCATTACTATCCCAATGCTAACTGTGGATTCCAATGCTACGAGCCATGTGAAGGATTGAATGTTTAATACATGTCCTTATAACCATAATAATGAATTTAGGGATGAAATTTTGATTAATGGTGCCATTAACCATAAGCACCCCTCTTTTAATGATGAGGCTTTGTTTTCATACATATCTATTTCACAATTGTTCTCTTGGATAACATGATAGTATGAGATTTTGATGAAGTTGCTTGCCACTGGTTTTCTTCATCCAATAATAGATGCTAATGGATTATCAACTAATGCATAGTTGAAGACCATATGGTTGATGATTTTCTAAGAGTCTCCTACCACAACCAATGATTTGGAATGGGAACATTTAGTTATTTTCAATCCTTTCCATAGTTCTTAGGCTTCACACACACACACACACATACACACAAACCCAAAAGTGATTAATTAAAGCTACCATTTTGGTCTAGTGATGAGTTTGGGCATACTAAATCCTAAAAGTTGAGGGGCTATATGAAATTGTCCAAACCATTCTTCTTCATATGCACTCAAGATTTGATTTATATTGAGTTTTTTCCATTTGCATTTGAGGCATTATGCTAACATTCTTTTGGATTTTATTGTTGCAAAAGAGGGAATATCCAATCCCTAGTGAAAACTTGCTCTATTATGGGATAACCATATTTTCTAGCATAAATATTTTAGTAGTGCAAACTATATTCTTTTGAAGATTAGTTTGTCTATTAAGGTTTCATTGTAGGATTTATTCCATGAAGAAAACATGGTTTTCCAAGAGTCTAGAATTCTCATTGTATCATTTAAACTTGAATAAGTTTCTTCCCATACTCTAATTGTAAATTCACACTCAAAGAAGATGTGGTGGATTGATTCCAAATCTACGAGACACAAATCACATCTCGAGGGGCCAAGAATACCATGATTTTGTAGTTAGTATTTTCTTGTGAACTAGAGCCCCCAAAAAGGTATTGACTTTAGGAAGTCCATTTGAGTGTCGTATTTGATTCCTTGTTGTTGATTTTGGGGGGAGTGATAGAGCCTAAAGCTGATATGAATATCCATGCTTGACATTGTAATCAACATGTCCCCATCCTCTATGATTCAAAGAGTTTATTTTTCAAAGCACACCACCTTTGAGAGTGAGGATGAGCTAAGGAATAAGATGACACAAATGTGGTGGAGGCGATTCAACTTTCCACTCTATCCATTGCCTTGATTCATTTCTCCAGGAAGAGATATCTGATTTTTCTTAAGATTATGGTTATCCATCCATTCTTTTAAAGGGAAAAATTATTGAATATTGTATAGTTCCCTCTTGCCCATAATTTTATCTTGACATATATCAATATCTCACCTTGGGAACCCAAGTTAAATTAGACTATATGTTTGGGATTGCAAATCTTAACAATTTCTATGGGTGATCCTTTCCTAATTTTTGAAGATTTATCCAAACACCTCAATGATTCCCCTCCAAAATATTTTTTGTGGAGAACCTTCTACCTCAAAGAAGGTTTCCGCGATATCATCCTCCAAAGTATCTTGGCACCCAAGGAAAGATTCATTAGATAAGGATACTTGATGCTGAGACCTTCATGCTCCTTAGGATCTCTTACTATTGACCAATTCACTAGATGGAATTTCTTAGAGTTTTCTTTCCCCACTTTCCATAAGAATTTTCTAATTTCTTGAGCCACTTGCTGCTTGAAACCTATTGGGATGAGTAAAGTTGAGCATTGAAAAATAGGCAGTGCTAATAAGATTGAGTTAATGAGAACAACTCTTCCTACTGGATTCAACCATTGTGCCCCCCATTACTAATGAGAACAACTCTTCCTACTGGATTCAACCATTGTGCCCCCCATTACTTAAACTTAGCCTTAAATTTGCTTAGTACACTCTACCAATATTGTGCAGTTGGATTTGAAAAACTAACAGGCATCCTAAGATATCTAAAAGTGGTTCAATATTCCTGATGAGGGAACAAGAGAATCCTAGAAATATCTTGTAGCAACCCTTTACTTACATTTCAACTATATATTTGTCTTTTTTTGTGATTGACCTCTCCCCCTGAAATAGTAGTGAAGAGATCTAAAACCTTTTTGAACCTTACAACCATGATGGTAGAATATCTCCCCATTAAAACAGTTTCATCAATGAATTGCGAATGGTTTATCCTTTTGATACCCTTACCACCTTTATCCCCAAAAGATTACCAAAGCGTCTTTTTTTATTCCAGTTTCCTTCTCAATGAATTATCCATAATAATGTGTAAAACCAAGGATATTGTTAAGCCCTAAATAGTGGCATATTACCCCTTAATTGGGGAATATTA
>CBVK0100911775.1:0-10367 GCA_900067695.1 Picea abies | reverse complement strand
TGCACCCCTTTGCGTAAAGAACAGCCATAAAATCAACGCTAATTAAAAGTTATCTAGAACTTTTTCTTTTCTAGGATCCTCCACCAACGGTAGACTAGGCTTAATACTTTGGATTAGGGCTGTGAGCATAACTCTCCAAAGTTTCCAAAACAAACAGTAGCATCCTGAGTTAGGGAGAGTCAAATCCAGTTATCGTATAAGTTTGCCTGGGATCCCCCTCTCACACAGGAGTTACGCACGAGGTCGCATTAGGGTAAGCTACGGGGACTAACCCTTCGTGGTTTAACTGATTGTGGTGGTCGGATCGTATTATGGGGATCACTTTGAGGTAAATCCACAATTACTGCGTGGAAGCCTTTTAGTTGATTTCGGGCTCGATACCCTGCCCATACGTTCGGATCAGACTGTCGAATGTTCCCGCCCAGGGGCTGACTGTGAATTGGTAACCTTAGTGGCCATAATCTTTAAGGTCTTACACAAGGTGACGGTGACGGGAAGTCTCACTGTACCTGGAGCAGACATTGGTCAAACTCACTCAGGCTCCTTGGAGGGTAAATCCACAATTACTACGTGGAAGCTTGCACCAAGGCGTAAATCTGTTAAGCAGGTCGCCATTGTAACTATTCCACCCTATCCCCGCCCCTTCTGGACTTGATCACGCAACGTTGGATTTCATCACCAACTAGTACGGTCATCAAAAGAAGGTCCTGTTTTCTTGGTTGTGATTCTTAGATTCTTTTTTAGCGTGTGCTATTTCTTTTCGTTAGTTGGCCATAGATTTCTTTCTCCGACTCTTTTCCGCCAACATCGACCCTCCACGCCGCTCGCGGAGGCTACAAGGACTCCCTCCAGAAAACATGGAAGGAAATACCCCTTTACCCCCTCATTCTACGGAGGAATCCCCTCAACAGAGCGAGGTTCATAATACTACAACTTCCCAGGAAGAAGTTCCCATTCCTTTGGAGAATTTTTGAATTGTCTTAGAATCTCCGGAATATTACCGTATTCCGGAGGGATATGAACGACAAATCCTCCACCTGAATTCCGCCGGAGAATTTGTTGTCATCAATCCTTCTGACATTTCGACTGGGTCTTCTCAAAACCTTTTAGCCAGTGACCCTTTTTGGACTGCGGATGTTGTTCGGAGTCCACCACGCTTGGTGCGAGATCTTTATGGAACAAGGGAAGGTGCCGATGCACCTTTTTCCTATACTATACCCCCAAATCACTTCACTGGTACTACCACTCTTACAGCCACACCAACTGTTGGTCCGAACATACCGTCCGTTGGCCCAAGGTCTACTATTCCCCTCCAGACAGCCCATTCGACAATGGCCCTGCACATTCCGACCATCCCCGCCGGTAACGCGGTAGTTAATCAAGCCCCGATTGGCACACCTGTAACACCAAGACCCATACTTCCTTTTGGATTCAGGGAATTGAATGCTTTCGCTACCACCACTACCCAAACCACTACCCAAATTATACTGGGAAGTTCCATACCTATCCAACAACCCGGAGGGACTGGCCTTGGTGGTCCTAACCCGATCGGCGACATCGATCAGTCATTTACGTTTGGCTCTCAGATCCCGGGAACTCTACCTCAAACTAGGGGGCATCCTCCCTCTGGAGGACAAATTCCATTCAGAGGGAACCCTCATGCTAGGGGGCATCCTCCCACCAGAGGACAAATTCCATTCGGGGGGCACCCTCATGCTGGGGGGCAGCCTCAATCTGGAGTACACCATCAACCACAAGGACAAAATGTGTCCACCGCACCCAATCTGTGGAGTGTCCCTTTTCAAGGAAACCCGCATGCCTCCACGGGACAAAATGTTCAGAATCCGCAACAACCCCCTTATGGAAAAATTCCAAACCCACCCTATAATCCACAAAACCCATCTGGTTATCCTCCGCTCACACATACTTCTCAAAACATCTCAAATCCTATGTACCTTGGTCAAAACCAACCTCACATGAGAGGACCCACGAGTTATAATTATCCACATAACCCAATATTGGGCCCCACTGGTGTCCCTCTACCACACCAGCATTACCCACAGGTTAACCGACAACTACCTTTTTTAGCCACCCTGGACCTTCCAGACTTATCTCGGTTAACGAATGATCCCATTTATCATTCTCTGGTTTGGCCAGCTATTCCAGTTAAACTTCCTTCTGATATCCCAAAATTCGACGAAAAGTCCAGAGAAGACCCAAACAACCACGTGATGACCTTCCATTTGTGGTGTTCATCCAACTCCCTCATGGACGATTCGATTCGTTTGCGTCTTTTTCAACGAACACTCACAGGTTTCGCAACGAAATGGTATATTGAATTACCACACGCATCCTTTCATGATTTCAACTCCCTTTTCATGTCCTTCCTCACACATTTCCAACTACCCATTCGGTACGAGACGGGTACTGATATATTAACCTCTATTCGTCAGACAACTTCCATACATATCTCCGATCATATCCATGAATGGAGACGATGACGAAGGCTAATCAAAGCAGTCATTCCCAACCAATTGTTAGCAGAATGGTTCACGAAATCATTGTGACCCCAGATTGCTCGTGATGTTGCCATGGGTGGCGTAGTCATCGAGGAAGAAGCCATCGCCCGGGCTCAGTACTTAGACTTAGTCTATTCACAATCCGACACTCTATATGAGTTTATACCGAACACTACCCATGCCACTAACGATCCATCCAAACCATCGACTGCTTCGCATCCAGATGGAGTTATTGGCTCCGTCAAAACTCAATCTACTACCCAGTCCATTGGAACAATCCAGCGGCTTGCTTCCATGAATGCTCCCAGTTCGAATGCACCCTCTTCTACCCCACCTCAAACTCAAGTCTCTGACATGAATGCGGTCTAGTCAACCCCTTCACAACAACTTGGGGGCAAGAAGAAAGCGAGAAACAAACCAAAGAAGAAGAACAACAACGAGCAACCCAAGACCCAACTGCAAACCCCTGCTGTCAGAAAACAACCACAATGAAAACTGAAATTCCCATGCCTCATTTGTGGTGACGATCACTACACTTGAGACTGCCCACATCACGATGAAGTGGCCAAAATTTTCAAAGGAAATTCACAACCCGCTGTGCTCGCTCAGCCTTTTCCGCAGCAACAATCTTTGGTTGCACAAACCCCCATGTCGGGGGGCAGTTCCAACCAACCCCATGATGAGGCCTCGACAAGTGCCCACATTTACATGTTTAATAGAGTTAATCTAACAACTCGCTCTATGACATATGACATGCCAGTTAAACCTGATAAGCCGAAGATCGCTAACGGTTCTGCGTCAGACCCGTTACCATCCTCCGTCAATCCTCCATCTGTTAGCCCTCCATCCGGGACACTCCATATTGAGAAACCTTCTTTTGACTCCATCCTACGCCCTCCTAAGAGCAACATCTGGAAATCTACATTCAATCCTAATTCATGGGCTGCCCAAAACTACAATATCGTAGAAGATTTGGCCCAAGCCCCGTGTGCCATGTCCGCCTTGGAATTTCTACAACACTGTCCCAGCCAACGTAGAACGCTCTTAGCCGCTATTGGAGTTTTCGATCTTGAGTCATCAAACTACATCATGTTTAATCTGGATGATCATCAACCGCGACTCTCCCACCAACTAGCTTTCCAAATCGATGTGGTTCTTCACAATCAACAAATCCACCGGACTATCCTGGATGAGGGAGCCTCCACCTGTGTCATGTCTCTAGCCTGTTGGAAAGGTTTGAAATCACCTGCCCTTAACAAATCCACTACCATGTTACGTGCCTTCGATGGACGAGGTTTTCATCCTCACGGATTATTACAATCCTTGGTCGTTTAGCTGGGTGACAAAACTGTTAGTGTTGACATCGAGGTGGTTGATGCCCCCCTCGATTACAACCTACTAATTGGAAGAAGTTGGTTCTACGCTATGACTGCCGTCGCCTCATCGATGTTTCGATGTGTACAATTCCCCCATCAAGGCAAAATTGTTACCATCGATCAGCTCAATTTTTGCACACCCAACGCTCGCATCCCTGCTACCAACAACATTCCCTTTCTGGGAGACCACCCGGTTATGTATGAAACCGTTGGTGTTGGCTTATTGAAAGATTCTAGCCTCATGGGTACCTTCCCTACACCACTTCCACCTACCGCACATCATATTTCCACCGTTAATATGATTTCAACTATGCCTTATCAATCCTTGGAATCATCCGACCCTTGGGTTGTGCCTAGTCCTTTGGAATTCGATGTGCTCGGGGACACAATGCCACTGAGCCCAGCTGAGGCCGCATATGTAGCTATTCAATCTGCCTCTCCCTCTTCGAACACTTCACATTCATTGGCACCCGATACTTATTTGATGCCCTCATGGTTAGATTCCCTATCATCCGCCGTTGATTACATCTCCCAAATTTTTCCTTCAGATGAATCTATCATGGAAATGCTTAGCATTGACGATCTTCCCTGGGATGACAACCACCATCGATCCTCTTTTCTTCCACCTTTGGAAGAAATCCAAGACATACGATCTGTCTTCCCTCCCGATGTTACCAAAGCTCCACAATCTCCTATCCTCATGCAAGATACTCTCTCTGAGGGGAACATGGGTAACATCTCTACTACGGTCACGATTGACATTTCAATCAAAGAAGGTGTCATGGAAAACATCAACCTTGGTGCTAATTGCACACCTGACGAAGTGATTTCTTACACCACTTTATTCAAGGAATTCCACGATGTCTTCGCATGGAGTTACGAGGAAATGCCAGGGATAAACCCTTCGATCATCGTACATGAAATCAAAACCTACCCTGACGCGAAACCGGTTCGGCAAAAGCTTTGCCTAGTTCATCCTAAGAAAATCGCAGCTATAAAGGCAGAAGTTGAAAAACTTCTAAAATCTGGCTTCATCTATCCCGTCCCTTTAACCGAATGGGTCTCCAACCTTGTTCCGGTTGCTAAGAAACAAGGGACCATCCATGTTTGCGTTGACTATCGAGACCTCAACAAAGCCTGTCCTAAGGACAATTACCCTACGCCCTTCATCGATCAAATCATCGATAATTGTGCAGGAAGCGTAATCTTTTCTTTCATGGATGGATTTTCTGGATATAACCAGATTGAAATCTTGCCTACAGATCAACACAAGACAACCTTCATCTGCCCTTGGGGAACTTTCGCCTACCGAAAGCTACCTTTTGGCCTTAAAAATGCTGGAGCCACTTTCCAGCGAGCCATGCCGTACGCTTTTCATGACATCAAACATATAGCAGAACCGTATCTCGACGATTTACCCGCACATTCATTAAATTGATCCGATCACATTGATCATTTACGCGTGATTTTTCTGCGATGTAGGTTCTACCGTATTCATCTGAACCCACACAAATGCATTTTCACTATCGAATCCGGTCGACTCCTCAGTTTCATTGTCTCCAAAGATGGGATCAGGGTGGATCCCTTAAAGATCAAGGCCATCTTAGCCTTACCTCCACCTACAAATTTAACCCAACTCCAAAGTTTGCAAGGCAAAGCAAACTTTCTTCTCTGTTTCATCTGCAATTATGCCGAGATCACTAAAGGATTTATGTGGCTACTGCAAAAGAACATCCCTTTCATTTGGGATGACGCAGCTCAACGGTCATTCGACGCTCTCAAGCACACTTTGACCCATGCACCTTTGTTACATCCCCATAAATATACAAAGGATTATATCCTTTACTTGGCCGCTTCTACTTCCACCATCGCAATGGTGTTAGTCCAAGAAGACTCCAACGGTGAAGAACATGTGATTTATTATCTAAGAAAGAGTTTATCTGGACCCAAACTCAGATATTTGCATGTTGAGAAACTGGCTCTGGCAGCCGTCATCGCTGTCCAAAGGTTCCTCCACTACATCTTATTACGCACCACCACGGTAATCGCAGACTCCAACCCCATGTACCACGTCCTGACACGTCAAGTACTTGGGGGCAAATATTCAAAATGGATCGTTATTCTTCAAGAATTCGATCTTGAGTTTACAAAGGCTAAAGCCAAAAAATCCTTGGTGTTTTCCGAGCTTACTTGTGCTCTCCCTCGTGCCGATGAAAACATCGAACCTAGAGATTCTCTCCCCGATGAATCTCTCTTCCTCATCAACACCTCTAATCCTTGGTATGAATACATTCTCCTCTACCTTCAAACACAACGTTTTCATCCCAACATCTCTCACGAAGAGCGTCGATGCATTCGTCACCACTCTCGCCATTATATCATCCTCGACGATACTTTGTATCATCGTGGTATCGACACCATCCTTCGGCAATGTTTGATTCACGAGGAGGCTGAACGCGTTTTGAACGATTGTCATCTTGGCACCTGTGGTGATCACCTTTCTGGAATGGCCACAACCCAAAAAATCCTACGTGCCGGCTACTTTTGGCCCTCAATTTTCAAAGATTGTATCGAGGTTGTCAAGAAATGCCCACCCTGCCAAATCTTTAACAAGAAGGCACGCACCCACCCTATGGCGCTGCACCCTATCATTGCCATCGACCCCTTTGCCAAATGGGGCATCGATTTCATGCAATGTAAGCCGGGGGGCACGGTTACATCATCGTCGCCATCGACTACTTCACCAAATGGGTTGAGGCTATGCCTACCTTCCTGAATGATGGGTGTACGACAGCTCTATTCCTCTTCAACCACATCATAACTCATTTTGGTGTACCACGTGCCATTGTCACCGACCATGGTGCACACTTCAAAAACCAGATGATGAGCGAGTTACATGTCAAATTGGGTTTTCTCCATGAAAACTCATCCCCTTACTACCCTCAAGCGAACAAACAAGTTGAGGCTATCAACAAAGTCCTAAAAACCATGATCCAACGCATGGTAGGGGAAAACAAAACATCGTGGCATCTACAACTGTTCTCTGCTCTATGGGCCTATCGTACCTCTGTGAAAACTTTAATTGGATTCACTCCTTTCCAATTGGTCTATGGCATTGAAGTTGTCCTACCGATCGAGTGTGAGATTCCATCACTCAAACTGAAAGTAGAACTCCTGCCTCATACTTCTACTGAAGAAGAACGATTTTTGTATCTATCCAAACTAAACAAAACACGTCGCGATGCTGCTCTCACCAATGAGGCACATCAAAAACGAATTAAAAGTCAATATGACAAATCCGTCCACCCTTGGACTTTTGCGGAAGGAGACTTAGTCCTTGTTTACGACCAAGCTCACGATAAATTGGGGACAGGAAAGTTAGAACCCATGTGGCACGGTCCCTACATTGTAAAACATGTCCTACATAAAGGTGCCTATGAATTAGTTGATCATGATGGAATTTCCATAGGAGAGCCCCGAAACGAGCTTTACCTTAAGAAGTAATATGTCTAGATCGCCTAGCATTTGTACTTTATACATTATTGTATTTAGTTTTGGTGTGTCTATTTCTTTCGCGTGCTCGAGTCTTTACCATTGCCACTCATGACTATGTTTATGTTTTCATGCGCAGATGACGTCTTCCTTTCCTATCTTTTTTGGGTTCGCAGATGGTGCTAGCCGACATACCCAGAACATTGCTTCAACAGCTTGGGTTATTTACCAATTTGACCAGGTGGTGAGTTCAGGAGGCATTTGTTTAGGACCAACAACCAACAATATGACAGAATATCATGCTGTCATTGGACTGTTGACCCAAGCTTCCTCTCTAGGTATCTCTTGCATCATTATTTACTTAGACTCCCAACTGGTGGTTTTTCAACTCAACCGCATCTACGCTATCCGTAGTCCTATCCTGCTACGCCTACACTTGCAAGTTCGTCGTTTCGAACGAATTTTGGATTACATTGAATATAGACACATTCCGAGAGAACTTAATAGTGTTTCGGATTCATTAGCTAATTATATCATGGATCGGTATCTTGCCCACATATAAGATTCAAGGAAAGCAAAAACTGTACATTACATGTAAATTAAAACACATCACAGACATCATCATGTACAAATCATTAGCATCATAAAAACTCAAAACTGTATATATATATATATATGGCGTGACTGAAATGTTTGTATTACATCAAAAAGTGTGTAGAAGAGAAAAATATTGGGTCTGTTCACCCATACAACGTCGCCTGAAAAGGCATAGAAAAAACATGATCACAGGAGAGACTCTAATCTCCCCGCACTACGTTGTGCTGTGAGTAACACACTACTGCGCGCACTACGCGCCTCAACAGAGAATTGATATTCTCTAGTACGCCTACAGTGTGCCTCTGCAGATGTAAAGGCACTTCCCCCCTCCGTAGATGATGGATACCCATCATAAGGCCTTGGAGGTTCCTCTCAACCTCCCGGAGACCTACTGCTGGTACTGGTATATCAGCCGGATGCACTGCTCCCTTGTCTGCATGTTGGAAACAAAACAACTGTTAAAACTCTTTTACATACCCAAAAAAAATATATATACATCAAAAACTTAAAAAACAAAAAACTAGACAAGGTATGGCTTAGTCTCTTACCTGACTCGTCCCAATCTTCCCCATTGGGAAAAATCAAGTCCATACTCCCATGGAAATCTACATCAGCATAAGGGAAGTCCTCTATCCAGAGGTACTGTTGTCTCAGCCAGGCAAAGAAATCACCAGAATGGAACTCTGACTCTGAAACTAGCCTTGGAGACAGACTAGTCCACCTCTCCATCCTAGGTTCATCCACTGGTCGTACCGCCAGTGCTATCTGAGGATGCATCTGAGGGATGCACTCTAGAAAAAATGAGACCAAAAACGAGCCATAGCCGAACTGCTTCTGACCAGTCCTGCACTGTGAGATCTGTTCCTTCACATTTCGAAGGAACGCTGCACTCCAGTTGAACAGTGTTGGTTCCAAACACTGAAAACCATAGGCCACCTGCAATCTCGATGCCAAATGATCGCTAGTGTTGCCTTTCATGCTTGTGATAGAAAATAGTATAGACCGGAGGGGAAAATCTCGAATATCCTTGATAGGGATCCTGCCCCCTACCAACCTTGCTCCCGGGATGCAGTGGCGTGCCAGATACACGTCCACTTGTTCAGGTAATGCCCTCTGCCCAGTGAAAGATATGGGGACCCCTCTTTTCGAGAGGCCGGTCAAAAAGTACACGTCTTCTAACTCAATGGTTAAAAGTTGTGTCCCGATACGAAATCCCTATTCTGCAACATCCCAAAGGCCAATCACATGCTCAAGCAATAACATCTCTCTCTTCATTTTTTTCAATTTGAAGAACTTGAGAAAGCCACAAGCTCGCAAAGCGGCCCGTGTACGAGGACTCCGTAGGGCGGCTAAGTCATCCATATCATGTTCCCTCTCTTTCCATTCAATCATGATTGCTGAAGTTACCTACAAAACAAAAAAATCAAGAATTTCGTTATTCCCACGTTTTGGCAATTTCGAAGAATTTCAAAATCATTTTAAAACACGAAACAAGATGCCCACATCATCTAAAAACAACCACTCACTCTTTTTAGCCACCATTCCCTTTAACATTTGTCAAATAATGATAAAAACGTTTTAAAAATGCAAAACGACTTTGGGGGCTGCGTGGGCATTTGGGGAGATTTTTTATGAGTTCTTTTACTAAAAATGATCTGTCTAATTGATCAAAAGGGTGTATACATCCTAACCACCCTTATCTAAAGAATTTTTTGTAAAAGAATCCCCCTTTTCATTAATTTTTAAAAGAGGCCGATTTGGTTCCAAGTGGGGCGACTTAGGGCTTTGTGTTTTAAAATAAATAATGCTATGAAAATGGATCTAAGACCATGCAATTGAAAGAGAAAGGGATGGACACCTACCTGGTTCGAACGGTGAGCAAAATGATCAATCGTAGCTCCGACAGCGAGAAAAAACAAGATTTGCTTCAAAATGAGATTCTCCACTACAAAAATCCTTGCAAAATGAAATGGTAAATGAATTTTCAAATCAATTGTTATTTATAAATTTCCATTTTTATAAGGTATGGTCATTTTTGGGTTTCTCTAATGATGTAATGGCTTCACTAAACTCTGGTTTGTAGTTTATGGCATTGCAGGCTTCCTGGCAGTCCTGATGGATTATTCACCTTGTCGCACTTATGAGCATAGTCTTAGTTCGTTCTCGAGCTCGACAATATGAGAACGTAACCGGGTAAACTTTTATCTCTTTTTCAGACCCGTATGGATATGAACACACAAAAAAGGAACCCCCCTAGAGTCTCGAGTGATCTTGCCTCCTTTCACACTCGTTAAAAGGTCAGAAAGGGCGTCTTTTGAGTGATAATTTAACCCTTTTTCGGTCTCGTTGGACTACTGTACGAAAAAGGAACTGAGAGAGTTCT
>CBVK0100911774.1:0-10367 GCA_900067695.1 Picea abies | reverse complement strand
CGTTTCCAACAATATCACTAAAAGGAGTCTCCCAACCACCTTGTTGTTGTGGAATCACTAACCAATATAGAGAGTGTTCGTTGCAAAGAGAGATCGCATCCTAAGAGAGACTAAGAGCCCTCATTTAATGCCATATATCTGTTAAAGGAGACGCTTACCTAGAACATTGCATGTGAAGAGAGAAGATCACTTCCTTGAAACAAAAGGGAATTTGGTGTTTGTTGCTACTGTTGAAGGGATGTGTGGATAAGAAGATCAAGCTAAATATTGTTGCCATTGTTGTTTCTGTTCCCAGTGTTGGAGGTAAATCAATAAATTTTCTAAGGATACTTGTTGATTTCTTGATTTAGAAATTGTGGGATTTTTTTTTTGTTTAAAATGGAAAATCCACTAGTTGATTCGTATGCAAACACAGTTCAAGATTGGTAGAAAAGAGAGACCAAGGGAAAGGTACTCTTGAGGATGTCTATCAAGGAAAACATTATTCCACACATTAGGGATTGTAATACGTCTAAGGAAACTTGGGACACACTTGAAGGTTTGTATGAAATGACTAATACAAATCGAGAGTTTTTTTTGAAAAACAAATTACTCTCAATTAAAATGGAGGAAAATGAAAATATCAGTGATTTTTGTTTTTCGAATCAAAGAACTTAAATATAATCTCTGTCTCTTATACACATCTCTGAGCGGGCAAAGAACTTAAATATAATCTTGGTGATATTGGTGAGAAGATTTCAAGCATGGATATGCTAAATATAACTTTGAATGGCATGTTAGATGAATATCAAATGTTTATTACCAGTCTTCCAACTAGAGATAAATCATATACTTTTGATGACTTGGCAGGTATTCTTTTGCAAGAGGAAGAACAGAGAAATAATCTTTGCTTAAGGTCTCACAATTCATATTTGGTGTTGGTAGCCAAAGGGAAACAAATGTACAAAGGAAATCCATGGGAGAGAAATAGAGGAGGTTTAAGTCACATGCAAAATCTCAACAAGGCATAACACCACCAAGAAGAGATACCAATGAAAAGAGGAATGATGGATGCTTCTATTATGGTAATTTTGGCCTCTTTGCTAAGGATTGTAGGAAGATGAAGTATGTTTAATGGCTTTCTTTGTATTGCATCATATCTTCTATCATATTTATGTATGTATGAATTATGTTTTTAAACATACTCCTTTAATATTTAGATTTTCGAGTGTCCACAACTTACTAAAAAGTGGGATATTATGGGATATGTGAACCACAATCTTTCAATTATGTTGTAACCTTTACAAATTATAAAGGCATCATAACTTTGAATCACCAAATACAATAAAGACATCATGACTTTTTTGATATGAAATGCATTTATCTTTTATAGAATTTTGGTTGAGGTATGTATGGTTGGTATAATAAAATTTAATCCATTTCTTAAATCAATGTAAAAAAATCAACTCAATATTAAATTTAATCAATTTCTTAAATCAAAATTAATTATATTTATAACTCTTTAATAAACCATATATATTCACATTTATTAGTTTTACACATATAACTTTATTCATATTTATTAACATTTTCTTGTATTGGTACAACTTTAATGACCCTACAAATATCAAAGGTCCACCTTCTTAAACACAAGAACAACAAAGGAAAACTAGAACCAAATGCAACTACCTACAAAGACAAAGTAGAACACACTAGACTACGATGCATTGTAACAGTGCAATAATAATTACCAAAATAATTACCAAGAGATCATAGACTAAACATTTTTGGAAATGACATTTGTTCTAAATCCGTGAAAAATTATTAGATTCCAAAATTTTGAACAATAAAAAATGATAATTCATGTAAATTATTCCGAAAAAAAACCTATTTAGTAGAACAACTAGACAATGCCATTACCAGAAAAGTCCACCCTTATTTAAGGTTGATCTTGTCATTCAAAGCAATTCCAATAAGAAGTGAACCTGAAGCCAATGCAAAGGTAACCTTTTTAAAATTTCAAAGGAATATAAGATTAATATAATAATAAAAATAATATTTTAAAATTATTGTTTAATTAAATATCAAAGCAATATAATGCTAAATTTTAACATTAAATTATAAACCCCACTCTGTAAACAAGAATACAACTCCTATACAGTTTGGCCTTCCTAAACATGTTGTTAGGAAAGCCATTACATCAAAAGTAAAATCCGACAATTATCATATTATTCTGTAACGGGAAGTTGGTCACGTTGTAGGGTGAGTGCAAGTGGCTCTTTTAGTTGCTCAAGTGGTCGTAAATGCTGCAGCTGGTTGCGTCTGTTGTTGTTATCGTAAAAATGTGACCAACAATCCAACCAACGCCCACTGGAGAGATCCCTACCCTGTGAATAGCATTGGGCTCTGATGGCGGCAATTCTATCCCTGTTTTAGACAACCAGCGAACAGCTAACAAGTAAAAGTAGAGGAGAAACCAGTAGAAATAATTTCTACCTGTCCATTGTGTTCTCTTACGCTGATTTGCAAGCCATGTACCATGAAATAAATATCAATATGATGAACAACAGCTGAAAAAGAGGCAGTGAATTAATCGATGAATGTCCTCTAGTACAACTAATCTTGTATTCGCAATCGTACCCACAAATCTCATTCTTATGTCGTTGATTGTTTCATTGACAGAGTCCCTTCTTAGTTCATATCGATCGGATGAAAACTGATTAGGGTTTGCTTTGAAATCAGAATATTGCTATTCAAGCTTACATTATAATTGCTTTGGGTGAGTTCTACTGTCCATCGATCCACAACAGGAAAAGGAAGGCAGAAATTTCATTCGACATTGAGGGCATGGTATTCTGCACCAGAAGAAAGATTATTACATGGCACGACATGCGTCGTACGGCTTTCGGCTCCTTGCACACAGACACCAGATTACACCAGATAGCAATAAACTGGCGATATATCGCACATTAACAATCAAAATGTTCTTAGACACCTTTATAATCCCGGAAATTCAGGCTCGGCAAGATCCAACGTCCGAAAACAAGCCACGTGGGATAGCTTGGCCAGATTCGACGTGCGGAGAAGATCCACGTGGCACCAACTGCTTGGTCTGATTCGAATCACGGGATTGAGACATGTGTCACTCATCGGACGGTCATGCGATGCATGGAAGGGGACACGTGGCAGAAATCGGACGGCTTAATCTGACGTAGGAAAACAAGTCACGTGGAAGCCATCGAACGGTTAGATCCGACGCACATAAATGAGCCACGTGGCACCCACCGGACGACCTGATTCGAAGCATGGAAACAAGCCACGTGGCACCCATCCGACGGTCTGATCCGATGCAAGAAAACGAGCCACGTGGTAGCGATCGGATGGTCAGATCTGACGCACAGAAATGGGCCACGTGGCACTCATCGAACGACCGGATCCGACGCACAAAAACAAGCCACATGGCACTCATCGGATGACCAGTGCCAATGACACGTGGCAGCATTCGGACAGCCAGATCTGAGACACGTGGCCTCCATCTGACTGTCAGATCCGACGCATGGATAGGAGCCACGTGGCACTCATCGGATTGCTAGATTTGACGTAGAAAATGGGGACACTTGGCAGCCATTGGACGACCAGATTTGAGACACGTGGCGAATATTGGACGGTCAAATCTAACATAGAAATGGCCACGTGGCTTTCATCGGACGACCATATCTGACGCAGGGAAACGAGCCACGTGGCATCCATTGAACGACAAATCCAATGTGTAGAAATGGACCACGTGTCAACAATCTAACGGCTTGCTTGGACTACCGTACAATGAAAATGGTACGGATCTTACCGACTGCACGGGGCGTAGATCTGACGGCTACAATGACGCGGATCTCACGGCCTGAAAATAAACGTGTGGCACAGATAGTCCGGTGCACAGCTAATTGGTGTCGGCATCTCACGTCGAACCAGCCGTCGCCCAGGGAGCTCTGTATTTGTTCACTGGATGTCGAAGCAGCTGGCTGCCCGAAGCATTGAATTCCTTTTTACGCCTGCAACTATCGTCGACGAGGGATATCGTATTATCGTTGCCGAGTAGTGTCATCGTCGAGGATTAGGAGGCGTGGACGTGGACATGCATCCATGTCCAATATGAGACTGAATAACAGTAACGAGAAGAATGTGTAATTTATTTTCTTCATCGGCATCGGGAATGAATATGAAAGGAATGTGGAGTGGGACTGGAACGAGAGAGCCGGCATGGAGATTTCCTTCTTTTCTTCTTGATATTTGAGATGTCATAATAAACTCAAGTTAAAGTGAAACTTCCAAATATTGTATAAAAGATGATAATCTGCCATTTGCCATTGATGATTTTTTTAAAGTGAAAATGAATTATTTTCTTTTGATATTTTATTGAGCTTAAGATGAAATTTTATATTAGGTTAATGATAAATCTTTCATACCAAATTTGAATGAAAGTGAAAATGAATTATTTTCCTTTTATATTTTATTGAGCATAAAATTAAATCTTATATTATGTTAAATCTTATTTTATGTTAATGATAAATCTTTCCTACCAAATTTGAATGAAAGTGAAAATGAATTATTTTCTTTTTATATTTTATTGAACGTAAAATTAAATTTTAAATAAAATCTTATATTATATTAATGATAAATCCTTCTTACCAAATTTGGATATGAGAGTGAAATGTTATTTGAACTTTAAACTTATTTATGTTACAACGTGATTTACTTGTATATCATGAGGTGTGGGAAGGTGGGTCAAGTCTCAAAGGAACACAACAATGCTTAGCATCATGGGGCGATCTTATTTCATCAACACAACTTTTAGCATTATGGGTTTATTTTATTTTTGAAAATTTTAACTGAATAGTATTTTTTTTAATAATAATAATAATTTATTTTAAAGTTATATGTAAGTTAAAAATTAAATTAGCATATAAAATTTTGCAGGATAAAGGATCTACTAAATTAGTGTATGCAATTCCTTGTTTATAGAATAATGTTCACACACCAACCTTATGGATTGGAATCCGTGATAATGTTTTTATATACATATCATAAAATTAAATTGAAGTATTTAACATTTCTCCAATTTCACCTTTCATCACCAACTTCTTAAATTATAAGATAAAATGTTATTAACATGTACTTTCTACTCTTAATTCCATCACATTAAGTAAAGCTAGAAGATAAAATTAAGAAGATGTTATTAACATATTCTCCTCATTCTTATTTTTATTTCCACCTCCACCTTCATAACATATGGTAAGGAGGTAAAATTGATAAAATGTTCATACCATTTTCCCAATTTCATCCCACTTTACCCCAAAGAACCACCCATCTTAATAACATTTCCCTAGTTTCACTCCCCTTATCCCCACTTTCATATGTTATAGTGGTGGGGTGCAGGGGTGTGTGCCAAAATTGGGAAAATGCTAGTGAGGGTGGAGATAGGGAAGGGTGAGATTGGAGAAAAGTTATTAACGTTTTCCTAGTTTCACGCTCCTCACACTAGCCTTCATATTTGGGGAAATTTTATTAACATTTCCTAATTTCACTCCATTTGGGGGATAGTGAAATTGAGGAAATGTTAATAACATTTTTGCAAATAAAAAGATGGGGGTATGAGCTTGGTGAAATTGAGGAAATCTTACTTTTCACACCCCACCCATAACATTTCCCTAGGTTGAAATGGGGAAATGTATGTTATTAACACTCTCACTAAGGTGGAATTTTGGGAGGTGAAGTCAAATGTTCTGTATGCTATCTTTGTTGTATATGCTATCTTTTCATGTATTTGTTTTTGTTATGCCAATTTTAATTATTCTTTTCTTTAATTACATCTTTTTTTGCACATTTATTTTTTAAAGATAATAACATTCATTATAATTATAAGTGTTTTTAACCATTAGGTCCACATAACATTTATTAAAATTAAATTGAAATATTTAACATTTCTCTAATTTTACCTTTCATCACCACCTTCTTAAGTTATAAGAGAAAATGTTATTAACATGTACTTCCTACTCTTAATTCCATTACATTAAGTAAAGCTAGAAGATATTATTAGCATATTCTCCTCATTCTTGTTTTTATTTTTAAATTTTTAAATATAATAACATTTATTATAATTATAAGTGTTTTTTAAATCATGGATCTAAACATCCGATATTTCATTAAATTAGAGCTACTTTCGGCCTTGCAACAATGTTCAACCAATATTATTTTTTAGAGGTAAGTTAGTGGAAATTCTGTTGATGTTCACAAATCATATAGTAATTACCACCACATTGTTATGTTGTCACTTTAATCAAATAATATGACCAAAATAATTCAATGAAGGATCTTCAAATTCAAATTCTCCACAAAATTACCAATGAGGTGTATTTTTGTCATTCAATATACTCAGGTCTCTTTTATCTTTCACGTTGATAGAGGAATTGTGAGAATTGTGACTTTCTTGATGGATTGTCAAGGGTTGCCATTTTCTTTTGTATGGATTATATTGTGTTGATATAAATGATTAATATAAATTTTTTTCTTATTGGTTATTCAGTTAATGGAATATTGAAAAACTAATAGAAGAAATTAGTTGTTATTTAGTTAATGGAATATTAAAATACCTAGAGAGGAAATTAGTTGTTAGGCTAATGAATATTTGACTCATGCATGCAAGATTTAGATCCGTCTTTCTAATATTAACACTTTGCATGGTTGCTAATTACTAGAGCCAATTAATGAACCTTTGCATTTAACATATGATTTGAGAGCCCATAACCTCCATTGTACCTTGTATGTTACAATATCTTCTTCAAAATGACTTCCATCAAACAATGGAAAAAAACCGTCAATGGTAAAATTACTTGCAACTAGTGGAAAATAAAAACAAGTGTTCTAGGATAGATCTGAAAAAATTTGGATTTCATCTCGTCAGCCCTCGAATCATCTTACTCATTTATGTGTTTGATGTCTATGCTCCCAAACAAACATGGAATGGTTTTTCTGCATTTTTGCAGATTATACGAGTCATTTTTGAAAGATGACTAAATGGTCATTCCAATCAAATAAAGAGTCATTCCAACTATTATACGACACTATTTGAGTGACTATGTTGCTCAAGTGACTATAACGGTAGTTGTAGTGCATGACTCTACCATTGTTCTTCCTCTAAACAAGGAAGAGATAAAATAGGTCTATAGCAAACCATGCCACATGAGGAAGAATGAGATGCACGTGTCACCTGAAGAAGGATGAGCTGCCACAGGTAAACAAAGGTATTCTTGGATTTGTGGTTGAAACGACAATATCCCTCTCCTCCATGTGTCTTCAATGCTCCATTATGTATTGTGCGAAGTAACTATCAAGAGTCACATGTGAGGCCTAATCATTCATGTTGATACTATTACAAAAGGGCAAATAATATGCACCCTACATTGGAGTAATAAAAGAATTTAAATCCAATGGTGTATATACCAACCTATATAGCATTTATTATTATGCTCCCGGATATATATTGATTACCTTACAAAAGAGTCGGTGTCTCGAGTATATTAAATTTATAGATAAAAAAAGTCTTTTGAACTACAAAGGTTTGGTGTGATCTTCCATGCTATAATATAATATGCCACTGCCACCCTATTCTTGATTGATCTCTTAGGATGGGGAGCTTCACATATTTATTATGTGGAATATTTCCACATACTTTCCATGTATAATTTGGTGCTATATTGTTTGTTTTTAATAAAAAATAATAAATGTATGTGTACTTAAAGTTATGTATACATAATATTACTAAAAAAGCTAGGTATAATTAAAATAATATTTTGTGTTTGATACATTACTAGCATACCCCCAAAGCAGGGGAAAGGAAACACTGAATTGAATGGGGATAGTTATGTTGTTTAAAGGCCATGGGATTTTGTTTTTGGATGGAAAATGAATACCTCAAAAGGTCTGTCTACATTCCACATCTCGTGAAATGTTTTCAAAGATCTAGTAACTTCAAATTTGAATCGCTCAACTGGATGTCCACATGCAATAATCTCAGATATGTGACAATGAATTTTTTAGAGAGAAATGGAAGAGGAAGAAGAAGCAATAGGAGAATAAACGCTCCTTAAAAGTTCCATAAATGTAATTAACCATATGAGAGATGACAAAGATCCCACAAAACTAACTTATTCCCCTCCTTTGGATTTTATTAAGCTCAAATTTGATGGAGATTCCAAAGGAAATCTAGGACCAATAGGCTTTGGAAGGCTCTTTCGAGATTCTTCAAGGAAATTTCTTCACTTCTTGGTTGGCAGTCTTGGGTATGACACTAATAATGGCACTAAGTTATGGGATTTAATCCAAGGGTTGAGGTGTGTAATGCATTGTGGTTACTTTAAGATCATTGTTGAAGGATATTCTCATGTTATGATTCAAATGCTATCCAAACTCTAGAATGGTTCCTCTCTTAATAAGGTCTCTACCAATTGGAGATTTGCAACTGACCCATCTCTCCTTCAATCTAAGATTTGCTCCATTCCAGTCCTCATAGCTTCGCATGTTAGAAGATATGAAAATATAGTGGTTGACCGTTTAGCCAATGAAGGAGTTGATTTAATAATGGGAGATCTTGATAGGGCTTGGGAAACCTCTTCGAGTGATATACTCATAGCTTATTGTCACAGATTAGCTCAAGAGGATTTGGTCTCCCTAGATGGAACATGACAAGCTAGAAATTTGGATCTTTTTGTCTCCACGTTGATTGGTTTCATGTTATGGTGGACTAATGTAACTCTATGTATATACGCTTTTAATTAATAGAACTTTTTCACTTGCTTTAAAAAAATTAATTAATTAAAGATATATAATCAAATTTGAAGCTTGTTAATAGTATGACTCATAAAACAAATCGAGCTTAGTAGAATATGAATAAGTTGCACTTCACTTTTGTCAAAAAAATAAAGAGATGGTGCCACCAAAAAATCTAGCTTACTACTTTTTATGTAAAGAATGGTATCTACTATCAAACGTATTTCTTTAGGAGATAGCAACTTTGTAGCAATATAAAACAATTAAATTGTAACACGGCTTTTGAAGAAGAAACAAGTATTTCTTTGTACGATTGTTAGTGTCTTCCAATCTAGAAAGTTGACTTGCAAGAAGAGAACACAATGTTGCCTCAAACAATTGCTAGTCAATAACAACATTTGTTTCCTTTTCCCTGGTAAAACATATCGATGTATATTGTTGTGAAGTTTTAACATATTTAAATAAGTTCATTTTCCTTTGCAAAACTTATTAATGTACATTGTTGTGTGAAGTTTTAATATATTTGACCAATTTTCTCGACCTATGTTGAATGTGACATTAAAAAATAGTCTATTCATATTGATGTATATTGTCGTGTAAATTTTTAACCTATTTGAACAATTTTAATTTTAATTTTCCTTTTCAAAACTGATTGTTGCATATTATTGTGCCAAGTTTTAGCATATTTGACCAATTTTCTCGGCATATAAGCTTAATGTGACATATTTGACCAATTTTATCGTCATGTAAGCTTAATTTATTCACATGATCAGTTTTTTTTTATGTGGTCGCATTCATGCACATCAAAACATAATCACTTTTGTTTGATGTGCACACATTCATCCACAAGTGTCACCAACTTTCTTGGCATGTGACCTTCAAAACTACCCTCGTTTTCTTCACTGATGCGCAACATATTCACTTTTGTTTGATGCGGTGACATTCATGCACCACACAACATAATCACTTTTGTTTAAAGTGGTAACAGTCATTCATCTGATGATGTAGTGTTAACGGGGATAAGATGGTTTGAATTCCTCACCTTCTTTATGCGTGCAAGAATCTTGGAGTGTCAACTCTATGCCATGGAAGTGGAAGGTTGGTTGAAGAGTGTGTAGGTTTCTGTATACATTGTGATTCTCTTATTTTTAGTCTATCTCAATCGACGTGTTGCATATTTTAGGATGTGCCATGTGCATCAGGGTGGAATGATTGTCCAAAGCGTTATTCGTACTTTTTTTATGGCATATTATTTTCTATAGTTTTTTGTTATGGCATATTATTTTCTATAAAAAAATAATGTATTCAATCTTCTTCTACAATCCACTATAATATTTAGGTAATTTGGACAGAGTGGAATTGAAGCTGCCATCATCATATACCGAATGGAACATACCAAACATTATTTATTCCTCCGCATACAAGGTATCATTTAGATTTTAGTTTCTTCCCCAATTTTCTTGCAACAACATGGTGTCTCTCTTTTCTCTCAATTTCCAAAAAAGTCTTCATGTTCAGTCTCTCTTTGTCTATTATTCCTTCTCTTTCTCTCCTTTCTCCCTTTCTCT
>CBVK0100911773.1:0-10367 GCA_900067695.1 Picea abies | reverse complement strand
GAGTTCATCCATATTTACTTATTATAAACCATGACAAAACAATAATGAGTCATATTTACATCAAACACTATTGGGTCCATTACCCAAACGTTTATGCTACAGGTCTTTCTTCAAGGGTTGACATCAATGACAACCAACCTTAATCAACAGTATATATATGTGAATTGCAACTCGATACCTATCCAAGCATGTAATTTTTTCATAAATTAGATCCTCTAAGATAAAGCGCAGCATGCCCATGCTGTGCTTCTGTACATCAAAACTGTCAAAATACCAAAAAATTCAAAAAATTGCCAAAATTGTCAAAATTCCTTGCAATTTGTTTCTGGGACTCCTTGTGTGATGGGTTTACACAATCAGTGATGAATCATCCAAGAGATCAGGGCTATCTCTCCTCTTTGTCTTCTTCAAGGCTTTCCTTAGCCTCTTTTTCATGTTTTTGAGCCTAATTTTGTAAATCATGTTCCTGGTGAAATAATGTCTCACCATGTTTCTATGTAGCTTGGTGTCTTTGTTGGCCCTCTTCAATAGCTTCTCCAACTATTGGTTTACTCTCGCAAGCCAATAGTCCTTGTTCTTCTCAAACTCAGCTTCTTGTAGACTCATCAATGTTTTACCTTTGTCTTTTGCCTTGTTGGATGATGGATGACCTGGTGAGGTATTTTGATGCATTGCATTCAACTTCAAAAGTCTGTTCTCTTGTTTTAGTAATGCCACCATGTGATTTTCTTTTGCAAGATCATTCTTTAGCTCTTGTATTTGTGCTTGTTGCTCTTTGATAATTTCTTCATTTGATTTGTCTGCATGGTCAAACATTTCTTGCTCATGAGGCATATCCTCCTCAAAATGCTGCAATGGGGAGTCATCTGCATGCCTAGGTGACTGCTCCAATTCTCCCTGAACTTGTTCCACCATATTGTCCTCGGGAATTTGCCTAGTTTGTGCCCTAGTCAACATTCTGGGTGTAGACATCTTCTTGGTGCTCTTAGGGGAAAAAACCATTTTTTTCCCTTTTTGGTAAGTCTGTGTAATCTCTGCCACATGTGTCTTTCTAGTTGACATCCTGTTGGATGACCCAACCTCCTGTGGCCTTGGTGGTGCTAATGAATTGTTTTGACTGTTGGGTTGACTAGTAGCAGGCAGAAGAGAAACTGACCGAATGAAATCCTCCCAAGGCATGTTGATTTATGAAAGTTTTTGGATGACCATGACCTTTACCAAACCATGATGAAACAAATTTGTTTTGTGATATTTCCCTTTTCTTTGTACCTTTTCTATCATTTTTACTAGGCTTTTGAATAAGTAATGAGGCAAGTTAAGTGGCTTGATGGAAGTGAAATGCATCAACAACCTTATGTGATACTGGTACAGTCTTGAAAATCTCCCTTCACAGGTAAATTATTTCATGATCATCTTCATCAATGGGGCATATCTATCTAGCAACTGTCTGAAAGGAAAAATGTGAGCTGGATTATCTTTATAGTGTGGTTTCAGGAAAACCTTGTAATTTTCAATGTCCAAATCCATTCCTTTAAACCAGATTTCTCCATGATTGGAAATACCTATAGCTGTGGCAATGACATCTGTGGAAATAGTGAAGTCTACCCTTGCAATTGTGGTCTTATCCTTCTTGAAATTGGTGGAAAAGAGGCTGGTCAATTTAGCATGGCAGCCCACCTCTTGAATTCTTTCACAAAACCCTAGGCAGCCAATATCTTCAAATAATTTCTTAATGAAAGGTGAGGCCATGATTTCTCTGATCAGTGTTGGCTCATACCTGGACACTTTCCCACCCTTATTGTACCTCCTTTTCTGAGTATCATTTCTTCTAGTTTCCATGATGTGAAAATCCTAATTTTCAGTGGGAAACGAAAGGGGTAAGGTATAATTTGTGGAAACAGGGGATAAGGGACAGTCTGGTAGATGGAGGGAAAGTAGTGGTTAACTGTTGTCTAAAATCTTGGGGAAATTGTGGAGAGTAGGGATTGGTGTTACGAAGTGTAGGTGAGGGAATTTAAGCATAGGATGCGGGTTTGTACAACAAGAAATGGAAAAATATGACTGAAAGATTAAGACGCAGCAAAACCCTAGGAGACGGTTTTTTACTGAGTTGTATGAAGAAGATGAAGAAAAGAAGGGTAAACGTGGCATGAATGTGGCCCACTTATTTGTTAATGACAAGCTGGACCTGTGACCTGGTGAAGAAAACCTCTGCAACGAATTACTTTACTTCCTTTTCAAAAGCGCAACACTTCTGCCAAATGTGCAGCGAGGGCTACCGGAAACGTAGCACCTGCCAGAAACACAGCGTGGGCTGCTAGAAACATAGCACCTGCTAGAAATGTAGTGTGGGCTGCGAATAAGTGTTTTGATGGCGAATTTTGATGTTCTAATGGTTGAAATGGACCTTGATGGTGAAGAGGACCATAATGGGTAGTTATATAAGAAGTCATATGCTATTTTTAAATAACATGTCAACCTAACATGAGTTGTTATTGTTTAACTCATGGTCAAAGTTCCATCAAGTTTTGCATTACCTACCACCTCACTACACTATTTCCCACATGAGTTGTTTAGTGTTATTTCCAATTTATTCTCAATTTTGATAATAAGTATTCCAAGTGGTTGAGTCACTCCCAAGATGTTGTCTTGTCTAGTCTTAAGCTTTGGCAAGCTTGCCCAAATTTCCATTGTTTCATCTCATGTTATTCTTAATATTACAAGCAACCTTCTTTGCAACACTCCCATCAATTTATTCTCTATGATTTATATACTTAGGCACACATATATAAACTTCATTGAGATTTCTAAGTGTTTGCATTGTGTTAGGTAGCAGTGGGACTACATCAAGCATTATGTTAATGAAAAAGAATCATATTCTAGTTTCCCAATGCCTAGTTGATGTGTTGTCATGCCAAGTCATATCCAAACATACCCACCTCAGACATGCACAAACATAACTTGTGCCAAGCACATCATCGAGTAGCGTAAGTATGTGCTAGATGAAAGCGTGGAAAATAGATAAATACTATAACCAATATTCACTTGAATTCTTCTCCTTGAAATATTTGTAACATAACAATATTGTGAAAGTCTTCTCCCCACCACTATTGTGGGGTTCTTCTAATCCACTCAATTTTAGCCAACATTTTCATATGCTCACTCGTAATGGTATCAAATAAGTAGAAGTTGGAGTTTGTACATGATAATGATTCCTTCTTTGATTTGAATTGCTTAATGTGATTCATTGCGACATTAAATATTGGATAAACTAATAAACACCACTTGAT
The DNA here is from genome assembly GCA_900067695.1 of Picea abies. NCBI lineage: Eukaryota > Viridiplantae > Streptophyta > Pinopsida > Pinales > Pinaceae > Picea > Picea abies. The sequence goes on along the minus strand of CBVK0100911773.1, from coordinate 7,077 downwards.
ATTTGACACTTGATGGTGGCAACGACAAGACAATGGACCAGCTCAAATTCCAAAGACAAATTAACTAGGTAAAACAACATCATTACTACCAATTGACCAACATTTGACACCTCACAATAATACAATCTCAGTGCCCCTAACTATTTTGGTGTCATTACCATAATGGGCAGTTATATAAGAAGACATATCTTATTTTTAAATAACATGTCAACCTAATAGTATGTATACATGACCAATGAATGAATGATAATTAGTATATATAAGAGATGAACAAGAGTGGTTAGTGTACATGTTGACTTATGATTATTGTATTGAAATGTGTTTGGATTATTTGGGAGTTCTTCTCCTAATATTATGGAGTTGTTATTGTTTAACTCATGGTCAAAGTTCCATCAAGTTGTGCATTACCTACCACCTCACTACACTATTTCCCACATGAGTGGCAATCTCCACATGGTTGAGATGGACCTTGATGGTGAATTTCCACTTTACCAAGTTGGAAGCGCCCTCCAACATGTGAGGCTCTTGGAGACAAAACCTGGCCATTGCTGCAACCCATAAATGCACACTTGAAAAAATATACCAGAAACAAAAGAAATCAACAACAACATTCAAACTTGTTGGTGCCTCCTATAGATCTGTGCAGATTAGTGTTAGGTGGAAATATTGTCGTTTAATTTCGTTTTAGTACTTGCCCAACTATTTAATTTGTCAATCCGAGGTTTGTAGGCTTACAAAGAACACACACACTATATGCAGGAATAAAGTAGAAGTAATCTAATCTAAATTGCTGAAATGAAATTAATCTAGGAAAGTATTGAAAGACTAACTAGGAAAGCAGGAAATTAATCTAGGAAAGCAATACAACATGTGAAGAGTTGAATGACAAAGGACATATGTGAGCTCACACAATAATGCTATCTCAAATTACATTACAAGAATCTAATGACAAAGCATGAAAGAATAACAATGAAAGAATCAAAGCTAAGAATCCCCTTCTAAGACTTCAAGCTAATCTAAGTCTAATCTCTCATCTCTAACTCCCCCAAAATGAAGAGAGAACACTCTCTTTTATACATGAGAGTCTTGAATATAAGATAAGAGTCTCATAATTACAGATCCACTATTCTCTCAACCACTTTCCTATTATTACAAGATATGATCCCTTCAAATCCTCCACACATCTCTCACAAATATTGGATAAGATATGCCATCAAAATCTCCATGATCTTCTCCTTTGAATATGCTTGAATGATTGTCCCAAATATTCTTCAAATCTTCAAAGATTGAAGATGAAATTCGAATTTGAGGCTAGTTGGTAATATTTCACTTTGTTGAAATATTCAAATATACCTATACACATCATAAAACTCATCCAACCTTGAGATATAATGAAAATATGTAAATTTCTAATATTTAATCACAAATTCACTTATAATACTAAAATGAATAAAGTGGAAAATAATAATGTGAAACCCAAATGTATTTATGAAAATGGTATAATAAAAGGTTAATGGGACGTTGGAATGTAATGAATAATGAAGGAAAAGGTGGATGAAAATACAACATTTCTGATGCCCAACATCCCCCCCAACTAAACTTGTTGCATGTCCTTATGCAACCATGCATGGATCTTCTTAAGAACTTTTGGCATTTAAACTATGGCTTTGATTGATGATGTCTTTTTAATAAGGAATATTTCCAGGATGTAAAATACAGGAGTAGGAACATGTAAAATACAGGAGTAGGAACATGTAAAATACATGTGTAATGGCATGTAATACATGTGTAACAACATGTGAAATATGTGTAACAACATGTGAAATTTTCTTATGGTTGGTTCTTCTGTGACAACCATGAATACAAAGAATGTTGGTTCTTGTGTTAACAACATTCATTTCACTTATTGATTTTATTGCTGCAATAATTTAGCCATGTACTCACTGGAAATAATAAGCTATCAATGTGCATAAGAGAGCATCACTGACTATAAGAAAGCATTTTCTCTATTTTTTATGAATCATGCCAGTATGTATACCAATGAATATGAAGAAAAGTGCAACAGGGGATCATTGGAAAAGAAAAATTGGTAAACAATAAATTGGATGAAAAATGGAGTGATAATAGTGGAAAAAATGGAATACTAGTAGTGAATAGGTAGTGAATATATCCCCCCACCCCCCCCGCCCAACTAAATATGTTGCATGCCCTCATGCAACTTAGTGTAGGTTATGGAAGGAAAGAGAGCATGGCAAGGAAATTTTCCAAAATATTCAAGTCAGCATATAAGGAATTGTGTGATTAAAGCTTAGAAAACAACATACCTCCACTCACCCAAAAAGTAGATGAACTATGAAATAGAAATGTAGCTGTTGTGACTGCTGGATCAGGAAAACGTGACTGGTGCTATAGCTGCAACTATTATAACTGTTGAATCCAAGAATGCAAAGTGGAGGGTGTTGGGCTTGTGTTATATTCTTTGCATGTGTGTGTGTGGACGCGTCAGATATGACAACTGCGTCTGACGATCCCTCATACTAGTTTTAGCGATCTTTAGCGAATTTTTCTATTTTTAGCTGTTTACTAAAAATAATCTCGGTTTTAGGGATTAGGGTTTTTGTATCTACGGAATACCTAAAAACATTGTATATATTGTATAGTGAAAGGTGAAATTCGATACAATGAAAATAAGAAAGGTTTTCCCGGTTGAGGGTTTTCGGTATAAAATCTCTGTGTACTTTGTGTATGATCCATTGATTAAATTTTGTTTTTCTTAAGAATCTATATGCATTGCTTTACTTCACAGGTTTAAAACTTATAGAGGCATTTGAACTGCTACTGATGAATCATGGAAAAGAGGAAGTATGAAAGTGGACGGTAATACTCTCATATAGCTGAAGTCGTGTTGTTGTTACTGCTGAGGGAGCCAGAAAAAAGTATATAGTCTTCACTTGCTAGAAACCCGATGGTACAATTCTAATCATGCAAAAGTATGTGTCGATGTCGAGAAAGAAGAGAAATCATTGGATTACCGACCATTGATGAATGTCGTTAACCAATGCAAGGAAACTCACCATTGATGTTAATGAGAGCCAAGGTACCCGAGTACATCTTGCGAAGTGTGAATGGATGTGCTGATGTCGAGCCACTTGCAAGATCTAATGATCAAGGGACATTGATGTATTCCCATGATCATCAGTGAGAGAACTTGCCATTAAGGCATGCAAGCCTCTAGGTACTCAAAATAGACTCTAGTCTATTTCCCAGATAAGGTGTTGAGGTCGATGGGGAAAGACTGTTGAAAGGTGGGCCTTAAGGAATCCCACATCAGTCAACATGAGTTTTTATAAAAATATTGGTAGGACTAAAAGATAGATCTCAGTAGAAACATCGTGTATGGCAAGGCAATGTAATCATGGAATGGGAGTTTGTTTTATTCAGAAGGAAAACTGGAAAGGCAAAAATGAACTGAAAAAGATAAAGGAAATGATGTATGCAACTCAAAAAGATAGGGATGTGTGAAGTCATGATGGATAAGGCAATGGAAGATGGCTTCAACACAAGGATGATCAATGTAATGACAAGGAGTAATTTAGGTAAGCAAATCATGACGCAAAATGGTTTATGAATAGGTGTAGTAACAACATGTTACAAATATAGGAGTAACAACATGTAAAATACATGTGTAACAACATGTAATATATGTGTAACAACGTTGTCATGAAATGTATAATGAATATCAACTCCTTCAAACTGTTTATCAATGCATGTTTTTCTGAAAAATGTTGCTATTCATGAAAAATCTCTTCAACAGCAAAATGATATCGTCTCTAGACCTGAAAAATCTTAGTACAAATCCTGTAGCAAAATTGAGAGATTTGTGAAGAATATATCATGCAAAACATAAATAAGTACGAATGCGAGAAACTCAAAGAAATAAATTGTGTTTTTATACATGTTTCCCTTACATACTTATTTGCCTTCAATCGCTACGAGAGGGACTCAAATGCAAGGTACAAAAAAAATCAAAATTAACAGATCTCAAAAATTCTCGTCAAGTACTACAGAGTTGTCTTCCCCACAAAAAAATGCATCAGAATTACATAAGTATGAAACAATGTTTACACATTTTCTGAATTGTTGGGAACCTTGGCATATTTTTCCACACACATGACAGGCTCACCCCAATTATGGTTTAGTTTTGTAATAACATCAATAGAAGTAAACATGGGGCCATTTGAGAGATTTCACCCCAGGGCTGTAAATGGGTATGCGTGGACACCGGGGCACTGTGTTTTAGGAACAACCCACTGGAATAAGATCCGAAGATACCTAATCTTCACACCTTGTATTCGACAGAATTGATCCAGCAGCAAGTAAAGTTTGCAATCAAGGATATTCATATTACGAGTCGTATTTTAGGGATAACAATGATGAATTGAGACAATAGCGAACCATTATACCATATTATCATGCAGAATAATGAGATCACCACCCATGGAAACAACATGTTTTATATGGAGCTGAAATACTCGATTAGTGAGCATGCCGAAGGTAGAAGCATTCATGTACAAGACAAGTCCTGGTGTTATTAACATGTTCTTGGATCAGTAAGTGCACAGATCTCTCCCAACTCTGTGAGGATTTGGTGATTCATAGGGGAGAAAGTAAATGGAGGTGGAGTAGTGGTGATGGATGGTCTATTACCGAAAGCAGTTGATCATAAATCACCCAAGGTGGAGGTGGAAAAAGCTGGAGGATACAAGTGCCCAAGAACAGCAGGATAGAATCACTGGACTCTTGGATTGATTCTCAACATTTTTGTATAACAACGCAGATTGAACCCTAATTACGCACACCTGTAAATATGATTCCTACGACCCTCAAATTTTGAAGATCCTGACCTTGATTTCCTGCTACGTGGAGTAGGGGAAATGTTTTGGTTGTCAATCAACTATTGTTGTCAATCTAAAATAATGGCCTTGCTCACAATGATTCCCATTCTCATTTTTATTTGCAAGGTTTTAGATAGTTGGATTGGTAAAATAGGATAATGTTACTCGATTAAACAACCAAAAGGCCTGCAAAAAGTGGGATTGAATCTTCAACTGCCCGCCATAATAGAGCCCAAAAATATTTGATCCCCAAAGTCATGGCTCTCTTCACTCGCTCGTGTAAAAATTGGTTTCTCATGACAGGTCAAACATAAAATCTGAATGAAAATCGGGGATCCTAATTATACTCAATATTCAATAACCCAACTAGTCTATTGATAGTCCATTCTTGATATCACAAACTACCAATCTGTTCATCGAATGTACGCCTAAGAATACAAAGTCGATGCATTGTGGCTTTTTCCAAAGATTTGACATGCCTTTAAGCTCTAAGTGGCAACATTTTAATGGAATCTCATAGAATTTGTTTCTTTAATTGAGCTTAGGAGTTCCATTATAAACAGATTCACAATCAAGTTATTTTGATCCAATTAGAAGGATGGAGAAAAATTATGGCGATCAAAATGAACCTATGGTTTCATATTTTATTGTTTTTGCATGTTCAATTTGCAAGTTTTACTCCAAATTAAAAAGGCGAATGCTAGTCTTGGTAGCCGAGGCGATTACATTGGCGGATTTAGCGTGAGCAGGTACAGTTTTTGGATGAAGGTGAGATATGGCATCAAAACTAGAAATGGACTAGATCGGAAGTTAAAAATGATAAGAGCGCAGGAATGACACTGTTCAATCACTGTTACAGCAAAAACGTCATTGTTCAGCAAGTAAAATTTCACTGTAACAACATGTAAAAATTTTGCTGTAACAACATGTAAAAACTCGACTTTGTTTTATTCATCTAATTTTTTTTTATTGTGTTTATTTGTAGGTCAAAGGATGGACGCAAAAAATTTCATTCCTGAAATCAAAATCATCCCTATTTTCTGATCCTCACGATCGCACGAAGCGCGGAAGAGAGCATACTTATTCTAGGTAAAAGCAAAATCTGATAATGAAAACAAAAACTGAAAATGAAAGCCTACCTACCCTATGCTAATTACATCTTAGAAATCAATTACATGTATTCAAATAACCAATGGATCCAAGCACACAACAGTAACAACAATATGTTCACTGGCAATTTTTTGAATGAAAAATATAATTTTACAAGAATGAATGAATCTAGTTGTTGTCACTGTAAATTAACAAAATTAAAAGAAAAATTAAAAGAATCTAACCTGGTAGTCGCTTGAAACAATTGTTTGATATAGCTTTCGTAGGCATAGTTTCCCTCGCTCAGATCATGCTGCAGCTCCTCATTGTCCTCCTCAAGTTCCTCAGATGTTGATTCCTTGTTCGTTTTTGGAGGAGTATTTAAGCTCTGGGCTACTGTCAATATCTCCTCTTCCTGAGAAGAAGAAATCCCAGCTTTCGAAAGGATCTGAGCAATTTGTTCCAAGATGACACTCACAGTTAAATCATATTGAAAATGGGTTCTTACAGTGCCCAAATAAAAAAAAAAAAATGAAAATTACACTTGCTAAAACACATGAAAACCTCTTCATAGTTGCAAAGATTGAAATTGCAGAAATTGAAATTGATAGAATTGAAATTGCAAAAATTGAAAGTAACACTTTGCATGCTCTGTCCCAAATGAGCTTGATGTATTACCTCATATTTAGGAATAAGTTGGCAGGGAGAACATGAGGAGTCACCACTCAAGTAGCTTCTATGACCCCTTACCAACACATGCAGACACACTTGCAGAAATTGAAATCTACACTTACGCTTGCAGGAATTGGAACACTCCCTACATGCCCTTACCCATATGTCACCTCAGAGTTAGGAGCATTACTAATCATACTTGCATGAAAATTCAAACTAAACTTCAATCCCCTTATACTTTCCCCAGTAGCGACGCCAAAATGTTAGGCAGAAATATTGTCACTTAATTCCGTTGTAGTACTTGCTCAACTATTTAATTTGTCAATCTGAGGTTCGTAGGATTACGAAGAACACACACTATATATGCAATACTGAAGTAGAAGTAATATAATCTAAATTTATGAAATGAAATTAATCTAGG
>CBVK0100911772.1:0-10368 GCA_900067695.1 Picea abies | reverse complement strand
GAATCTTCTCTTAAAAGCTTGGTGCTTGAGGACTTAAGGTGTTACTTCTCAAGTTTCCACCTTGTTATAAAAGTGTAATTATAGTTATTTCTCCAAGTTATTGTGTTGATATAATTGATTCCATAAGCCATAAAAGACATTAGTTCTTGCTTCTCTCTTGTTGGAAGTTTGATCAAACACGTAAACCCTATTATCGCAAGCTTATGCTAACCAACTCTAACACTAACTTAGCCTAGATCTCTAACTTTCTTGTTGTTGTTATAAATGTTTGATACAGCCATATAACTGCAGCAAATTTTCTGCATAATTAACTTTGAATCCTAGCTAAACACTTCATAAATTGCTTATTACATTTGATTATCATTATGCTTAGTAAATGCTATATTTTCATTGTCTTTTCAAGCAATTCTAAAGAGTCTTTATTGCAATTGTTACAATTTATTAAATGTTGTTGTAAATTTGTTCATTATCGCATTTTTGTATCAGCTAGCATATTTTCACTTGGTTTATTGTCTCTTGAAGCTTTACTATCATATTTGTACTTGAAAATGCCATATATATGCTCTATTGTCTTGTTCCGAGCAGGTACACCTCATCACTTCATTTGCTTCATCTTTCTTGGACACAAACCTTGTGACATATTTAACTTGAGTGACCAGTGAAAGGGGGATACTTCTTATCCTTATCCTTAGCTTACCTAGCCCTTTAGGTCGCTAGGGATGCCTCCCTTGGGTTGGATTTTCATCCATCCCTAAAAGTGGGGATTTCCTATTGAGGTGACAGTGATGGGCTATCATGTTTGTTATGCCAATCTCCCTTACTTTTCGTGGCCTTTAAACAAGTACAGATTGTACGATAATAATACCCACTCGACCTTGGGAAAGCATTACCAACAACTAGGAAGGAACATGACTATCTATTTATGGTACTTGATAGGTTAAACAAAATGTGCACTCACATGCCTTGTTAAAAGACCATCAAAGGAAAAGAAGCAGCAAAAATGTTCTTTGAACAAGTCTAGGTGCACTTTGGGGTACCAGGGAACATCATCTCAGACAGGGATGCCAAATTTCTCAATGCATTTTGGACTACATTGTGGGAGAAGATGGACACTAACTTGAAGAGATATACAACATTCCATCCAATGACAGATGGGTAGACATAAGAAGTCAACGAGACTTTGGTGTAGATTTTGAGGGGTTACAATCAGAAGCATCTAAAGACTTGGGATGAAAATATGATCTATATATAGCACTCTTATAACAAAGTAGTCCACACTTCTACTTATAAGTCACCTTTTGAAACTTGCTTTGGATAGTTTCCACCTTCACCCTTGGATATTTTGTATGGACAACAAGGAGTGAGGGAGGACCTCGTAGGAGATGCATTGAGAAGAGAAAAAATGTTGAGAAGATTAGGCAAATCCATTTGCAAGCACGTGAGACTTTGAATAAATCATGGGAAAAGTATAAGGCTAGACATGATCAACATATAACCCAGAAGTCATTCATAGTCGGAGACAGGGTTTGCTCACAGATGAACAAGGAAAGACTACAGGGTCATGGTAAGAAGATCAAGGCTCCAAGATATCTCCCTTTTGAGGTATTGGAGAAAGTGGGAAATAATGCCTACAAACTCAGTCTACCCCCATACATGCACATTTACCTAGTATTGAATGTGGAGAATTTGACACTCTATGAGCCATCCATGTTAGATCAAGAGGAGGAGCAAGTCCTACCTACCATAGAGGACTTAGAAATTCTCAAGAAACGTTGGCAAAGGACACAAGTTTGCAAAAACGGTCTAGAACTAAAATGGTACTCCAAGGAGAAGGTAGAGGAAAAAATTACTCACCTCATTCAGTAAAGATTTTGGGGACCAAAATCCTCCCTAAATGGGGAGGTATGATTTGGATTGGATCATTTTTTGGGGACCAAAATCCTCCCTAAATGGGGAGGTATGATTTGGATTGGATCATTATATAATTTGTCATCTATCCCAGCATTTTGTGGGTGGAAAAAATTGGAGGAATCACCTTATAGAGCCATTTTAGCGGCGGGTCGCAATTTGGAAAATTGGTTCCAAAAAAACATCTAAAATCTTCCAAAGTCATTTTGAGGCATACAAAAAAAATTGGGTCCAAACCTACTCATGAGGAATATGTCATATTCTACACACCAATACCTTTCCAACAATGCAAGAATCGCGTCATTCGAAGCTCATATATGAAAGTTATGTCTCCCGCAAGTTGACCTACCTTGTTGACCACCATAGTATGAGTGGATGCCACATCGACACCATTAATCAAAACATGTGAGGATAACCACATGTGCAATTTAAAGAATACTCTATAAGGTCCAAACCTTATCACTAGTTGTGGGTTGAGGAAGTAAAATCCCTAACTCTAGACAACTATCAAGCATTGTTAAATACCGAGCCACTAGGAGGAGAAAGAGTTCATTTCTTTTGCATTGTATCTTGTTCCATGGCTGAGAAAAACATCTAAGAGTGATATTTTGTGAGCATAATAGAGGAGGAGGAAGATTTTGTAGCAGTCGTTCAGGCCACATTGACAAAAGATAACTCCATAGTGAGTTCCCATTCCTTTATATGTGCATTCTATAATTGAACCAAAGAAAGAAGAGCATATGCCTCACCTTCTAGCTAGGCTTTCTCATGTATTGGGTTTCCCAAGTCAAATATTGTGTTAATTTGTGTGGATGGTGTGTACTTTTTGCATGTTCTATCATTTTCATATTTCAATTATTTCATAAATTCATGTAAAGCTAGTAATTAACTAATCTAGAATCTTATGAAATAAACTACAAAAATCTAAGATTTCAAAATAGTTTAAGAGTTGTTTTGATGAACTGTTCTAATGGAATATCCATGGTAGTTTACAAATCAATGAACCCATCCATCAACCGTGAAAAATCATTCATAGATAATCTCTCCAAGAAGGTGCATAAGTTATCCATCCATTGACAAAAGAGAAATAGAGAAGAGACATGTAGAAGTGATCCTCCACAAGTAGCAGTGATCTCAAATGAGGGAGCACTTCCTCTATTTATATGAGGAAACCAGTGCTTCACCTCATTTAGCTAATATCCTCCTACAAGCCCCTAAAACGTAATAATGTACATGACACAAGGTAAATGTGTCCAGGCCGACCCCAAAAATCCCTGTAAGAAAATGATACAATGCTAAAACATGAAGACGTCCCTCAAAAACGTCACATGTGTGAGTGTAGAAGACTCAAGAAGGGTGACATCATCTCCAAATGGGGTACAAAGGTTCCAAAAGTCACGTCTCTCCCCAAAATATGCAAAGCATCATAAATAATCATGCCTCCTCGTCAAGAAGGTCACATCTCCTCATCATCCAAGGTGCTAGATCAGCTCAAGCAAGTGTCACATCATCCTCAAGTGTGACGTCCCATAACATGTGCAATGTCCATGGTCCCAATCATGATATCATCAAGGAAAAGGGCTCTGTGACCTCTTCAAAGAGGTGTAATTTCATCGTCAAAGGCCATGTCATCAAGCTCAACCTCAATTCCCTCAATGGGGTGCAATGTCCATGGTGGGTGCTCCCTACTCTCAAAGTGACACGTCAAGCTCATTGTCCAACGTCCTAGCTCACAAGTGTAACTTCCATGGTCCAGGAGGTGCTTGAGGGTGTTAAGAGGCATGCCAAATCATCACAAGGTCCAACACTCATCATTAAGGCTTGAACGTCCTTCATGACGTGTAGGGGAAGCATCACCAACGTCCTCCAAAGGACCATGTCCAAGGGATGATCATCATCAAGCATGGGCTTAGAGAATCAAATGAAACCAACCACCATGGATACAAGAGTCATTAGAATCATAAAAAGTGAATTACATATGAATGCAAAAGCCACGTATGTAGTTCACATTAGGTATCTTCTTCAAACTTCACACTAGCTTATAATTTTGTGCAATTTTCCAAGTTTAGGTATGGAAGGACCATCATAAAACCATATTAGGTATGTTAGTACCCAAGTAGAGGAGTATTTCCAGAGAAACCCATCAAAGTGTAAGTGTGAGTGAATGGTATGACATAGGTTTTACTTCAAGGTCATGGTGTCATTGACATGCAAGGCCACATGTAATGTTCATCTCCATAAGCGCCTTTGTAGAGGGAGCGTTTAATGCATTGAGTTACCCTTTTCTTGGCACTGTTTCTTTCCACCCCTATCTTGCCTTTTGATATTCCTTGTTTTTTTGTGCAAGCCCCTTTTTAGGTTTATGCATTTATTACATTATGACATCGAGATAATTATGTCCTTTCTTTAGATATGCACTCAGTGCATTAGGACTTGGGGTGATGACCTCATAGAGAGGGGGTGGAGCTCAAGCTTACTTGGTTTTTGATCTATCATTCATATCCCTTTATTGTTATTTTGCATTTTGAATTTATAACATGATCTTTCCATTCCTTCTTACAAATGCATCAACCTCGAGCATCCAAGCCTCTTCTTCTCATAGGGGAATGATGTACAAACCTTTTTGGGATACATATAATAGTCATTCCCAAAACATAGGACAACAGATGGAATGTTAGGATGGAAAGGAACGGGTGCATTACCCCTATCAAGGCCTCCCATTAGTACTTATTTTCCCCAAGAGTGACAACACTTGACTAGAACACATATGATGGCCACCAAGGTGAAACAAGGAAAAAAACTTAACTTTCAAGCATCATGATTCGTTATATGAATTCAACCAATGATCCTTACCCAAATGTTCAATACATTAAATGGAACACTTTGTATGACACAATGGCTAATCTACCTTATGTGAAATTGGACCACCATCATCAAATGAGTTTGTTGATCAAATGAATGAGCTAAGCAATGATGATGAAGAGGCATCTAAGGGGTTGTTGTTTGTGGAGAATGTTGGTCATCATCTTTGGGACCATTTTCTGCAATGCATATCATGAAGAATGATCTCCTCTAGTTACACCTAGGTAAGAGGGGGTAACACCACTAACAAAATAGAGGTAACTGGGAAGAAGAAAGAAAAAAGGGAATGTGTTATTCAAGGTTGGATGAGTATTTCAAGGCTTCCAAGAAATATGAAAACACTACAAAGTATATTGAATACGATAGTTCATTTACCAAGGAAGAGTAATCAAAGCCTTTAAAAATCATTGATAATCTTAGAAATGTCGCTCGCAAATTCAAATTGCAAGATTTCACAAGTAGAAAAATATGCGCAAAGGTTTTCGAAATAGAATCTCAAAATGTGAAGGCTTTATAGAAAAAAGAATAGGCATACATTCAAACAACAAATTTGGATCTAGCAAAGATTGACATAAAGAAAGCACTTGAGATTGATCCAAACAATGGAGATGCAAAGATAGACACGAAGCCCAATATGAACTAGAATGTGATTTGTACATGAGATAATGGACTTTGCTAAATCTTCCTTTGCTCTTGTTCTTACTTTTACATTTTAATTTTTCTTTGTTAATGAAACATATCATTGAAGGACCAATAACGAAGGGATACCTTGCAAGTCAAAGGATCTTTATACAAATTAGTAGCATTGTGTTGATACTAGGACATGAGTTAAGAAAGGCACCATGGTGATTTCATTAAACAATAGTGAAAATTGTTTGTCACAACTTGAGCTAAATATGTAACGACACCATGGTGATTTTATAAACCAGCAATGAAAATTGCTCGTCGCACTTTGAGCTAAATATGTAACAATATATTTAGCTCCTTTTCGCTTGTTCTTGCTTTTGCATTTTTACTCTCTTTTGTTTACGACACATATCATTGTAGGGACAATAACAAAGGGATATTTGTTGCAAGTCAAAGGATCTCTATACAAAGTAGTAGTGTTATGTTGATACCAGGACAAGAGTTAAGAAAGGTACCATGGTGATTTCATTCACCAATAACGGAAATTGCTCATTGCAATTTGAGCTAACTATGTTGTTACATAACCAATAACAAAAGTTATTATCTATCTCTTTTGGGAAACAGTGAGTCTAGAGTGAAAGATATACTAGAGTAACCCCATCTCATATGCAAATAGATACAAAGATCTCTAAGGCTTATAGGATGACAACTTGATTTACTAGTTCAAAATCCTTTGTAAGTTTTAGAATTGCATCAAGAACCCATGTGGCATAACCATCAAATTCTTCAAAGCAAATCTGGTTGGAAAGAAAGACCATAACGTAGCATAACAGGCATCCTTACAGTAGGCAACCATTGCCAATAAATATTCAACTTTCCTTCAAAAGAAAAGCAAGAAATCCCAAAAAGCCAAAATCACAACTACCTTGTAGCGCAAGCCATATCTTGGTCCGGCTAAAGGTTTTTCATCATTATGGTATCTATCATGTTGTAAATTAAGGCAATTTCCTCTGTCCATGAGCTTGCAGAGCCACCCTTGGAAGATGCTTATAACATAGGTAGGATAAGAAATATTTGTAAGCACATGAAGTGAATCACAAATGCGTGGAGCAGTCATGAACCAAAATGTGATTTGATGAATGGGACGGGCTTTTTTAAATCACTCTTGATCATCAATCTCCTTTCCACATTTTTAATTACTTTCATTCATGAAGCATGTATTGATTGCATCGAGCTATTTAGGTTCATCATGCCAGTTATGATCCATGTCAAGTAATTTTATGATTATCCTAAGCCTACAATGTTTTTGTGTGCAAAGAATTGAATGGAGGAAGAAGATTCACCAAAAGGGATATGAAGTGCAATTGTTGGACTCAAGCCAAAAGCCAGTGGATGACTAATCCCATTTCATAGCAGGTTGAAATGAATAGGGCTATGAATGTTGCATACAGCCAAGGTAGAAAATGCAAAGATAATGCAACTTCCAGTTTAGCATAAATGCAAGGATATCAAAGTCTAAAGGCTGCAAGTATGTGAACAAGGAAGAGGACGCAGGCATCTCAATGATAGGAGCATATGTCATCATATTAGGAGTGTTCGATGAAGCCCCCCTTATGGGAGAAATATTGTAATTTCTAAATTCATAAAGCAGTTATTCTCACAATTAGTTGAACAATAAAGTCGAAAATAAGACAAATTTGTGACAAGTCAAGAGCTAAGAACTCAATAGCCATCCAAAAGCTCAAGGGTCACTTAGATAGATGAATAGTCATAGAAGTTGGAAGGCCAATGGCCACAAATAAACTTATAAATAGAACTATTTTCCTTCAAGTAAGGGATTCTCTTTTCGGTATTGTAAGCTATCTCCATATGTTAATAAAGAGGATGTCGTTAGCTGGTGTGTTTATACTCTTGCAGAGTTGTGTTGGTCATGGGACTCTTCTCTCCTTGCTCACTTCTCTTGGTGTTATGGGTGTGAACAATTTAATCTATGGGACTCTTCTCACGTAATGATGTGTATTCTCTCTTATATTATGTTCACTAATGCCTAATATGAAACTATGAGCTTCTCGGTGACTTGAGACTATTCTCAGTGGCTTAGGATCTTTTATTATGTATATGTTTTAGCAAGTGGACTATTCTCCGTATTGTTATATATGATAATTGTGTTTTATTTCAGCTTGGTTATTAACCAGTTTTGTGACAAGGAAGTGTTCTTAGCAATTCGATCATTTCACTTCAAGAGGGGGAGGTTCCAATTCAGGTTCATTTCTGATAACATCGGTGGACTATTTTCCCTGCTATCAATTGCATCTCCAGCTCTTGTAACTGCTTCTATCTAGAATTTAGTTAGCTACATTTCATACTACACTTTTGCATTGCATATCAGTAACCCAAATTACAGCAGTCAGTGCCACAAACCCTCCCCTTAAGGAAGCTCTAATTGGGTGCTTTCGCCTGGAGAACCTGTGAGGTTGACAAGGCTCATTTTCCCATGTCAACAACCCAAAAGTCAAGCCAACTTTCAAATTGGAAAGGATTTTGGTACAAGTTATGCCCTATAAACCGTCTTAGTTTCATAATTATTATGTGTGTGGGACTATTCACAACACACACACAAAATTTAAGAAAAGTATTGATGTGGAACGAATCGCACATAGGGATATGCTACTATTACAAGATAATCTGTAACATCATACAATGAACATCGGTTCCAATTCAGGTTCATTTCTGATAACATCGGTGGACTATTTTCCCTGCTATCAATTGCATCTCCAGCTCTTGTAACTGCTTCTATCTAGAATTTAGTTAGCTACATTTCATACTACACTTTTGCATTGCATATCAGTTGCAATTTCATTTAAACTCATAACAACCCAAATTACAGCAGTCAGTGCCACAAACCCTCCCCTTAAGGAAGCTCTAATTGGGTGCTTTTGCCTGGAGAACCTCTGAGGTTGACAAGACTCATTTTCCCATGTCAACAACCCAAAAGTCAAGCCAACTTTCAAATTGGAAAGGATTTTGGTACAAGTTATGCCTTATAAACCGTCTTAGTCTCATAATTATTATGTGTGTGGGACTATTCACAACACACACAAAATTTAAGAAGAGTATTGATGTGGAACGAATCCCACATAGGGATATGCTACTATTACAAGATAATCTGTAACAGCATACAATGAACAACCACAACCTAAAAATGCCCCACAAGGCATGACATCGTAACCACAGCAAAGTCCGTGCCATAGTTAGGAAGGATGCTACCCCACCAAATTGGTGGGCACTACAAAGCCAACATTCAAGATTTTGGTACAAGTAATGCCTTATAAACCATCTCCATCTCACTACTGTTATACATGTGAGAAAAATTATAATTACAAAGAAATAGATATAACATTTTCCACAACAATGCCCAAATATCTGTGGAGTGTAGCTGAACAATACCTATTATAAACACTCTTGTAAAACATTTACCCTCAATTTTTTTACTTTAAGAGAGTCTTCATTGATTTTTAAACAGAAACACTGTTAATTAATAATTTGTCAAATATATATTATAACATAATGGACATAATAAATTATTGCTATTCCATCATACTCAATATAGCTAAATCCATATATATCTCTAATACCATGACCAACAATAAAAGGTTAGTTATCCCACATCTCCAAAATTACCTTTGTACCAACTTTAACACAAGCAAGTGCCTACTCGGGAGAAAGAACCAGAGATTTATAACAGAGCTATTATCATGGATGAAAATTCACCGTCCATTAATATTGTCAGACACAATCCTTTACAACTCTATATGCTTTTCATTGCAACCAACAACCAAAGGGCTATTATATAATTTGAACAATGTTTAGAGAGACTGGAGACTCTCAATGGCTTACCTAACTGTCTAAAGCTGGCATATTCTACAAGCTTTTAACAGAACTTGTACTTGAGGAACTTGAGTTTATAATAGTTAGTGTTCAATACCCCACGACTTCACTCTTAAACCAGTTCATGAAAAAGGTATAATACATGTGGAAAACGAACCTATAAGGTCTTTGATTCATGAGCAGCATATAAAGATTTAATCTCTTCAACTTCCTCAAAGCTCCCGAGGAAGATAGGAGAACGCTGATGAATAGTGGTTGGAACTATATCAAGTGCCTGCAATAAATAAAACCAAACTCAATTTTTCAAAATCAAAATACAGCAGCTGGTAGCAAGCTCATCAAATTTTGAGAATATTGCTCAGGGATAAAGCTTTTGCAATTAAAGCTACAAAGTTCATACAAGCCCAGCAGCAAAAGAACTTCTCAGTACATACTCGTCCTGTGCCTGTAAAGGCTTGACCTCCTGCTTGTTCCATTAAGAAAGACATGGGAAACACTTCATAGAGAGTACTGCAAACAGAGCCAATATAAACCAAAGTTTGTTTCTCTTCTCATTGTTGAGGATCCATCTATTTGTGAAACAACTAACTAACAAAGAATGTAGTAGTAAATATGAACTGTTGTGGATCTATGTTTATAATGCAATAACTATAAGTATTGGTAAATAGGAGAACATATATCATAATTATCTCATACCGTAACTTTCCATTGGGACTCTTCTTATCTGCAGGGTACATGAATATGCCACCATACAGAAGTGTTCTGTGAACATCAGCTACCATGCTATACAAAGAAAAAGGATTTATTAGAATATTACTCTTGGAGAGGAAGGAACTGCTATGAGATATTTGATAGAGTATAAAAAACAACATAAATTCAAACAAATGATGCAACCAAGGTTGGGCAGTTGTAACCAAGGATTTCCTACTTGGAAATCTCAGGTTAACAGTTTCTTATTTCGTGTGATAATGCATGTGGTCATGAACGACATGTATATCTTATTATCTAGTGGTTATATTGTTGATATTATGGCAGCTTCGGGAGGTATCAACCTCCATTGTGACCTTTGACAAGATTAGAATA
>CBVK0100911771.1:0-10368 GCA_900067695.1 Picea abies | reverse complement strand
GTGAGACTAAAGTAAAGTTTGATGAAAATGATAGTCTCTTGTTGTTAAAGCTAAGAAAGGTTTGCAGGTATGCGATCTTATACACCAGTTCTATTACAAAGTTACAAATCAGATTTTGATGATGAAATTTATGAGGTCAACAAATTTAATATACATATTCATTACTTTCCTTACTATGAACTAGAAAGGCAATTAAAGAACCCATCGCCTTCTTTGACTATTCATTGGAGGATGGTCTTCATATAATTATTGACAACCTCAACGCGACCACTTTCTTGAGGATATTAAGGAGATGAGTTCTCCTACTTAAATCCCAAATTTAAGACCAAATCTGACATCATTTTTTTTTGAAAGTGATTTCCATGGCCAATGAAAATCTCTCTCACAATACCAAAGCTAACGATGAACTGATTGAATATGAATAACTGATGTCTCACCATCATTGGAAAATGTAGGAATGTATTATTCCCACTTCATGAAGTATTCAACTACCACGATGATGTATTGACTCCCCATAGATGAAACTAGGTAACATGTCATAATATCCATCCCTCACTTGGTGAAGGGGACAATGATGATGACAGGAAACAACGGAGTTCGATTTGCATGCATTTGTTTGGTAAAAACATGACAAGGATGATAATTTTTTACCACTTCGATGGAATATCTAAAGATTTCAAGTTCAACATATTTGACATGCAAGAGTTTTTGGGTTGTTCCCAACCTATATAGGTGATTTCCACAAGCTTCACTATGACATTCGTTTAGCATTATCTCCACCTTATTGTGAGTGAGGAAATGATGCAAGATAGAATCCCTCCCTTGGAGATACAAAGTAGCATTGATGATGAGGTAGTTTTTATCTAAGTGACATATACGTCCTCACTCATCTCGTGAACAATTTGGAGATAATTTCAAAGTATGGAGATAAAAAGAAACATATTTCGATAAGAAGGATCAGTGGAATAAATAAGGAATATATACTCATATGGGAATGAGTTAGTTGCAATGGCATCCTTATCTTCCTTAGGAAACTATGACATTAGTTCAACGAAGAACAAACATTTCTTAGAATTAGCAGACACAAAGTATAGGTCAAATTCCTATAAGATAAAAATCCATTTATTATATTCCCCCCCAATAATAATTCGTGTTAAGACATATTGAAATGGATTTATATCAACTATCACAATGGTTTTGCAGAGTAAAATGTAATGTTGAAGTCTTTGAATGGTGTGAAAATCCACTAAAGCCAACTTCTCCATGTGTGAATATCAAAGCTTGGGACCTATCAATTCTCAACTAAGATAACATATGACATGATCATGGAGTATATCATCCCCCTAAACTAGAGCCATGCCAACGATCAATTTTGATGTTGTGAGATACAAGAAAAAATATATTCTATAGTTCAGAAGAATAAGTTGGGGGAAGACACAAGTTTCTTCTTCAATGTATCAAAAGAGTGTTTTCTAAAATTATCCCAATCAAATTGGATCCCCTTCTTCATCAAGTGAATGAATCCATTTGAGATCTCAACATAGTTCACTATTAAACATCATAAAAAGTTATATTTACCTTGTAGATTTTGAAGCTGACGAATATTACGTAGGGGAGGGAACTAAACTATTTCTTCAACCTTCAAAGGATCGATGATGATCCCTTTATTAGACATGATGAAACAAAGAAGACATGTTGAAACAACACCAAATATGCATTTATGTGGATTCAAATGAACACTATAATAAAAACATCTCTCAAAAACAAGGAGAATATGTGCCATATGATCCTCTCTTTTACGAGAGAGACAATCCAGGTCATCGAGATATGCCTCAAAGATGTGTTTTAGTTTGTGAAAAGTGAAGGACATGGCCTACTAAAAAGTGGCTCCAACAATTTTAAGAAAAAAAGGCATTTTCCTATACGCAAACATACCACAAGGATAAATAAAGGTTATCTTATTCTAGTCCTTGGGATGGATTTGGATTTGATTGTATCCTAAGAATGTATCCATAAATGGAAATATCTCGATTTTGGCATAGTCGTCCATAATATGATCTATGAAAGGTGTGGGGAAGTTGTCCTTAGGACAATATTTGTTCAAATATTGGAAATCCATGCAAAATAGTTCCTTGATTTTTATCTATAGGAATAAGGTTGGATACCCATTCGATTAGGGGAACTAGATAGATGAAACCCTCCTTAAGGAGTTTCTTGACATGAACCTTTATTTCTATGTCTTTCCTTGGATTAATTGGTCTAATATTTTATCGAACCAGTTTCACATTTTCATAAGTTTTGATTTCATGCTCGTAAATGCGGGGGTCTATACTTAGAAAATACTCATATGTATGAGAAAAAATAACATTGAATTATTTAAAAAGGTCGGTATAAGTGAGAATTGTGTTAGGAGAACAATCAGCTCCAATAAATACATTTTCCACAACTTCAAGATTTCTATAGATATTAATTGGTATCATTTCCCCTCAACGTAGACAGAAATTGTTTCCAATGGGTTCACAAATCGATCTTGATCACCAAACGTGGAAAGCATTAACTCTCCATTCTCTATCCTACTAAGTTTTGAGAGGAAGTATGACCTATTGTGCATTTCCTCCTAAGGTCATTTAGGCCTTGTCATCACCTATATGATATCTTCGTCTGATGTAAAACTTATATCCAAGAAATTGAGAGAATGGGAAGAGTTTGAGGTCCACATGGGAAAAATAAGGTGATCTAACTCCAAATTCCAAGGAGAAGCTACATCAATATTTGTAGTGGAACATTGAATAACTTGATAATCATTTTTTTCTATAGAAAAGGGCATGGTCATTCCTACA
Organism: Picea abies; assembly: GCA_900067695.1. Taxonomy (NCBI): domain Eukaryota; kingdom Viridiplantae; phylum Streptophyta; class Pinopsida; order Pinales; family Pinaceae; genus Picea; species Picea abies. The sequence goes on along the minus strand of CBVK0100911771.1, from coordinate 7,528 downwards.
TGTTCATGTCCTTCCACCAAAGTGGATGGAGAGGGCATACTCCATGGGCCCTCAAAGTATGTTGTTCGAAAATAACACACTTGGGTCATAGGGGCCAAAGAGACCAGCTGGATAGAGAAAGTAGGAGCATAGTTGTTGATGTGTTTTCCTAACACCCATCAACTAAGTGATTGGGGTAAATATATGAAATTATGTTAGTTTCAAATGGAGACCAATTTTTTTTCAAATTTCGAAAGTGCCAAATATTGTTCACCTATTAATCGAGAAGACCCAACAAGTTTTAAGAATTTAGAATCAATGTTGAAATTCTTGTTCATGCAAGTCCAACAAGGATGGTTCTTCTTTTGAACAAAAGAGAAGAAAATAAAAACGAAAATGATTGTTTCCATATTCTCACTGAATATCCCCATGTCTCAGCTTCATATAACATTTTATAGAATATAAAATAGAGGTCATATTCCCAATATATGCCAATTGTCTCCCACATTCCACAATACCCCTAACACTTAAACATTTACCTTACTCTCCTCACCATTTTCCTTACTCTCCTATCCATTTTCCTTACTCTCCTCAATATTTTCCTTACTTTCCACATTCCTTTACTTAGTTATTTTTCTCATTTTCCTTACTCTCTCTATAATGTCCCCAAACTATGTTAGGATGGATTTAAGTGTTTTGTTGTGCAAATTAGATGTTGTTGGTATTTTTCTTTTGTTAAATAGTTTGTACTCAATTATACTTATGAAAAATATGATCGAAGTATTTCTGTAAACATTTTTCATGCATTAAAATAAGTGAACATGTGGAAAACCCATTACTAATCCAAGTACACAAAGAACATAAGTGACAACATTGGCTTACTTTATTATGAATGGAAAAATGGAATACAAAAATAGTAGATATCTAATGGATGTCATGATAGCTTCATAAAACACTATAAACTCAAACAATAAACATGGAATGATGCCAAGAGATGATATCAACTAATCCAAGGATTGCCTAGCCTTACAAAAACTGCTCCAGCATGACTTGTTCTGAAAATGGACCTCAACGCATTGTATCCATCATGGATCTGACCGAAATGACCTGTTATAACCTCAATCCACTTATTACATTGATCCTCATAGGCTAAGGCTGGGTGTCAAATAAGGCCTCAAAGGACACCTAGTGTTCAATCAGTGAATATGCCTTCAGGAATCCACCTACAACAATCTCCAGTCTGAAACTATCCTCGTGAGGCCTCACAGGACCCTTGTCTTCAACTAGAAAGGATGTCGTTGATAACTTCCTGAAACCATCTTCTACCTGCAAAAAATAGGATCAACCTACTCCAACAAGTTTCATATAATCTCTTGTGTAAGATGATCTTCCTCCAACTAAAAATGAAACTCCAAATTGAAGCTCCATTGGAAATCCTCGATCCCCCTTTTGCTTATCTAGGGTGGATATTGCACCATCGAAACTAAAATTCAATGGTGGAAGGGTTTTGTTAAACCATAACGAAACAATGGCTCCAAGAGCACTCCAAAATGAGAGATCAAATCATAATACCCAAAGTGAGGCTCTACCCCTCCTTTTATTTTTTTAGTATGCCTTATAAAACTTTCCTCTTTTTGATCGAATCATATGTGACCCTTATCCCCCCTTTACTTTTAAGTTAAGATTAAAAATAAATTTAATAATTGTTAAGTATCTTATTAATATAAAGTTACTTTACTTACTCAATGTCATTTTAAGTACATAACATCTCCCGACTAAGTGACATTGAATGACCCCCTTTTTACTCCTTTTTAACAGTCAACAAGCCAGAAAATTCCACTCTATTGTAAAACAGGGGAACCCAAAAATGGGGACATGAAAAATCCTCCCTTCCCAAATATTTATTTTCCTCAAGAAATGTCATCATGACCTGACACTACATTGATTGATCCAAACTAGAACTGAAAATGATACCAACATACCAAATCACCCTGTAAGATGTGAATCATCCTTCGTTGAAGGTGTGGTTTGGTAACGTATTGACATAAGAGGCATCCTAAAAACCAAAAACAAGTAAGGCGAGTTTTTGCTGCAACAAGTAGACCAACCCATCAAGGAACTGTTCTTCTAGGGAACAAATCTCATGAAAGAAAAAACTAGCTTCCGCCTCCATGTTAACTGTTGCACTATCTCCTACTGAAATCCTAGGGTCCCAATATATACTCAGAAAGGAACCACCATGTTGATGTTGCACCACTCTTATTATAGTCATCTAACCATCAATCCCACCCTACACCACCATCTCTTGTAAATCCATGCTAACATGCATGTAAGGGATGAACCTACTATCATGAATAATAAATGGCATAGGCATCCATGGGAAGTCATGGCTTGCAAATCCACTATCATACCCGATATCGAATACAAAAAAATCAAGTTTGTTTTGTTCACTAGAAATGAATCTGGGATTCTCACAGACTCTATAGATCCCTCCACTAGATAGCTCTGTCATATGTGCTACCCCATACTCATAAGATACCATTGGAAACTACATTAACTAGTCAATCATCGGAGACACACTATTAGTCCATTGTCCCCTTTGTAAATATGAGATGCAATCTATCCACATGCTCTCCCACTCTCACCTATATATGGCCAAAGAAATAATCCATCCCACGGAATGAGTATGCCCCAAACTGCTCTTATGATATGTCGTATACTCCCCTATATTTTCTGTGAGGTCTCTTCATGCAAAATTTTGTTAGATTTTCTTGGATGATGTGAAACACTCTCTTCTCTTGGTACTAATATGAAAGGTGGTGATACAAGAACCTATATTTCTACTTCTGATAAGAGAGGCTATCATAAGCTACATAAACCTGGCCAACTTCTTGGAATACCACTCCTCCAAGAAACCACTCCTAGTCCTCCCAAAAGTAAACTCTAGGAAGTAAAAATTGATGCTCAGGTCTCTAATTGTAATTGAACTATCAAGAAATGGACTCATGGGGTCCCAAAATAATATAGGCAAGATACCACCATTTTGACATGACACCACTCTGATCATCACCATTGTACCAATGCACCCAGTCTACATCCTCCTCTCCTGAAACCCCAAGTTGAACTCACTATCCTAGATCATATCTCTCCTAGGAATGTCAGTGAAATCAAGGTCTTCCAATATGCAGATAGATTCGATCCTAGGTATCATGAGGAAAATTATACATCTCCATATAGAACAAGGCTCAACAACTGCTCTCACAATATCCCCATAATGACATAAACCATTCTCCATGAAAACCTTGTCGATAATCATCATCTGAGTCAGTCTATCACTCAGACAAAATCCCGCATCCCACCACCAAATGGGTAGTTCACCACTACCAATGCTTTCTAACCATTGTGGTTCCATACGAGTAACCATTAGAGTCAAAATGAGCCAAGTATTTGGTATGCCTACATATTCTGGCATCCAAATATTAGGAATCAATTCTATGACCGCAACTTTGTTTGGCTCCTACCAAATTGCATTGGGAAATGTGCTACCCTGATCACTATAACTATACTAAAGACCTTTTTGGAGTCTAAATGCATCCCTGAAAAGTAACCTTGTCACCTATGGTGCTTCATACTCACACGAGTACCCAAAATTCCCTGTCAAAGGTGAATCATACTATCCTCCCTAATTGTGGACTAATGGACTACATGTGTGTGACCTCCATAGTGGATAATGCCATCCACCACTCTATCTTTTGGAATCTCTGTGAACTGAACCAATACAATATGTACCTCCTTCTATGCTATGACCATGTATCCGAAATAAAATAACTTTTTCATGATTATAAGACTACCCTCCTCACCTATCTGACTCAAGCGAACACTCCATGTCTTGTTGAATATACTACTTACATCATAAAATAATGATAGATTCCACTACCACTTCTTGCAAAACTAGAAAGCGTCAGGTTCATTGGTCAAACCTAATGGTATGACCAAGGAATCAAGGTAATATCTGAGGGCGATCATGCAGGTATCCTTCTCTTTTTAATTACTTTGGTGATATTCCAGTTGAATATCAATCTCTGAGGAATATTCCTCTCCATGAATCTCATCTATTCACTCATCTTGGACCTAGATCCCAGAGTGATGTATCCACATATACCCTATACTCAATTTCCTAATCAACTGGTGCATATACTTCCTTGTTGGCTGGTCCACAAATTATTTTTTGAACTACCTCCTCTATAGCTAAGACTTGAGCCAAAAGAAATGGATCATGATTCCTGTAATGAAAATTATATGCATGGTCAAAATACTCCATGTCTTGTTGAATATACTACTTACATCATAAAATAATGATAGATTCCACTACCACTTCTTGGAAAACTAGAAAGCGTCAGGTTCATTGGTCAACCCTAATGGTATGACCAAGGAATCAAGGTAATATCTAAGGGCGATCATGCAGGTATCCTTCTCTTTTTAATTACTTTGGTGATATTCCAGTTGAATATCAATCTCTGAGGAATATTCCTCTCCATGAATCTCATCTATTCACTCATCAATCCTGGGTGAACCAAACTCAATGATATGTCTGAATTTCATTTTTAGGAGGTCTCTCGAGAGGAATTGCTTCAAAAACCCAATATGCACCATCATACACAATTGTATATTGTAGTACATAACTGCACACCCTCGTATCATCATGTACCACCCTGTATCTTATATGTTCCACTGTATCAATCACTCCACTAATATCAATTGGACCTAGATCCCAGAGTGATGTATCCACATATACCCTATACTCAATTTTGGACCTAGATCCCAGAGTGATGTATCCACATATACCCTATACTCAATTCCCTAATCAACTGGTGCATATACTTCCTTGTTGGCTGGTCCACAAATATTTTTTTGAACTACCTCCTCTATAGCTAAGACTTGAGCCAAAAGAAATGGATCATGATTCCTATAATGAAAAGTATATGCATGGTCAAAATACTCTCTATCAAACCTCTCCCAAAATACCTAGAACTCTGGATGCTCATGTGGAATTGTCACAAGAGGCTCCTCCCTTAAATCATGAATGCTACGCATGCCCTCATATGTCACTATTCCTAAAGAGCCTGCCAAAGTAAGATTGTAACATATATCCTCAATCTTCGTTTCCTTTTCTTTAGCATAATATCAAGGTCCCTATCCATGAACAACTGCAAATAATTGGATTTCATCTTCTCTAGCTCCTCTTTGATGGTAAGCAATTGGGTACTAGTGACTCCAATTGCAATTCCTTTTTTCCTTTGGGTTTTCAACATAAGGTCTTCAATAAATTTATGAACACCGTGTGTCCTCATCAACACCTGCACAACTTTCTCCTCTCTAACCAATAATCATTTCTCCAATCCATGCAATGTTAAGGGATCAACTGACTCAATAGATGATGATGTGAAATATGGGCTATGCTCCCCATACAAGTTTTATGATATGTTCCCATCCACCAAATCATCTCCCTTGTTGTCATAGTTTTGTAAAATCATGTGATAAATAGGATTAAGTATGTCATCATCAACATCATACATAGATAAATATGTTGGACCCTCAATATCGACTAATTAAAATATTTCCTCGTGGTCATCAAAAGTAGGAGAATGTGTTGTATCCTCATCTTTTGCATCAGAGGTACACCCATCTGATACACTAGTGTCATCTCCCTCATATATTATATTGGATGATGTGTCATAGGTTATTGTTTTTTATTCCTCTATGCACACATTCCCCTCATGGCTAGATGCATGCTCCTCCAAAAGGTCAATCCGAGGTTATGACAATCCTTCCTCAGAGAGGGAGGTATTTTCTCCACCAACTACCTCAAATTTGAATTCCTATTTATTCTTCTTCTTCCCAATTAAAGGTTTCAACAACTCTAGTTGTTCTAATAATGTTTTTGTATTCTTCTGATAGTCTAGTATTAATGGAAATTTTTTCCCCTAAATTTTTGATTAATTATCATCCTTGTCTCCCCTAATCATTGTTGAAATTTAAGTGTTTGTCACTTAATGATGCAATATGAGTTATCTACTCATTTTTCCCTTCAAGTTGGGAATATCTCCAACTCTAATACCACTAAATGTCCCCAAATTGTGTTAAGATAGATTTAAATGTTTTTTTGTTCAAATGATGGCGTTGTTGATGTTGTACTTTTGTTAAACAATTTGCACTCATATATACTTATGCAAAATATGATAGAAGTCTTTCAAAAATACTTTTCATGCATTACAATAAGTGAACTTATGAAAAACAAATTACTAATACAAGTACACAAGGAATGGAAGTGACAGCATTTGCATCATTTATTATGAATGGAAACATGAAATACAACAATAGTATCGGTCTAATGGTTTTTATGGTAGCTTCAACACACACTACAAACTCAAACAAGAGACTTGAAATGATGCAAAGACATGATTTCAACTACTCCAATGTTCTCCTATCCTTATGACAATATGCTTTAGCATGGACTATTCTTCAAATGGACCTCATGTCATTGTAAACCTCATGGATAACACGCAAATGGCCTACTATAACTACAAGCCCCTCCTTATAGTGATCATCACGAGACAAGGTTGGGTTTCAAGGAGGGCCTCAAAAGACACCCGTTGTTCAAACAACAAGGATGCCTTCATAATCCATTTGAAAATAATCTCCAGTATGAAAATATCCTCATAGGATAAAACTAGGAAACTAGTGGGGCCTCACTGGACCCTCATCCTCAACTAGTGAGGATGTCATTGATCATCTTCCCAAAACCCTCCTATACGTACAAAAACTAGGATCGACCTCTATTGGCCCTTGACCAAGTTTGGGGAAACACTTGGTCATATTTGACCGTTTCTGGAACTTCGACAGCTTGTCAAAGATGGAGCGCAACGTGAAGAAGATATAGTGGAGGCTAGAACCCTTTCTTGGGTCCTTTTTGGGTTTTTGGGGATAATTTAATGGGTATGGGATGTTGGCCCATGGGTTTACCCATGTTTAGGCCTATTTTGTAAAGTATAAATAAGTAGTTAGGCAATGTAAGAGAGGCTGATAAGCTATGTGCTAGTAAAGGCTTTGTGTATATTTTGTGACCAACTTGCAGAGCTGAGTGTAAGTGTTGTAAGTGTTGAGTGCACGGATTGTAAGAAAAATTTGTGCTAGATCTACTCGAGGAAGGAAGATCTCCTGTCCTATGTGGAGTACAAGTTTGAGCTTTGTGCTATAATCAGATTGACCAAAGATAATAAAGAAATAGAAGACTTTGTGGATGTATCCCCAGGGTGGGGGTGAACCACGATAAACTTGTGTGTTGTGCTCGGTGCCTCGACATAATGTGTGTGTCTCTTCCCATGTGTTGTGCTTTGATATGAGTATGCTATGTGATTTGCTATGATATACTTAGATAGATCTACTTTTGTTTGTTCTTCTTAGATGTATGGATGTAGATGTGACATATATGAAAGTGATGAGTGATAGACCTATTTTGTTGTTTCTAAGTGCTAACTTAACCTAGATC
>CBVK0100911770.1:0-10368 GCA_900067695.1 Picea abies | reverse complement strand
ACGGCTGAAAGCAAGGACCTATGAATCAAGAACATAATCAGGCTCCACAACCAACACAAAAATACACTTATGTGGGTTCAAGAGGATATGGTAAAACCAACATTGAAGAAAAATAGCTCGTAAGTGATCAACGTGATCTGATCAATTGGATGAGTGGGCAAGTAAGTCCTCGAGGTAAGGTTCTACGATATGATTGATATCGTGGAAAGCGTATGACATGGCCCACTGGAAAGTAGCACCAACATTTTTGAGACCAAAAGGTAGCTTTCGATAGGTGAAAGTTCCCCATGGGCAGATAAAGGTTGTCTTATGTTGATCAGCGGGTAAAATTTCAATCTAGATATACCTGGAGAAACCATCCATGAAAGAGAAGATTGCGCTCCCAGCACAATTATCAATGATTTGGTCGATGAAGGGCGTAGGGTAGTTGTCCTTTGGACAAGCCTTATTGAGATCTCGATAGTCAACACAGACATGAATGGTCCCTTTTTTTTTGGCAACCGGAACAAGGTTGGAGACCCATTCTGTCAAAGGGACAGGATAGATAAAGCCAGATTTTAAAAGTTTCTCAACTTCTACCTTTATGGCTGTGATTTTCTTGGGATGAACCGGATGGAATTTCTGTCGAACAGGTTTCGCACCTGGGTAAGTCTTGATTTCATGCACAACGATCGAGGGGTCGATTCCTGGCATTTCTTCGTAGCTCTAAGCGAAGACATCACAAAATTATTTAAACAGAGCGGTGTAAGATACCACTTCTTCGGATGTGCAATTAGCACGAAGGTTAATGTTTTCCACAATGCCTTCTTTGATCGAAATATCCATAACGATCGTAGTAGAGATATTACCCATATTCCCCTCAGAAAGAGTATCTTGTGTGAGGATGGGAGATTGTGGAGAATTGGTAACATCAGGAGGGAAGACAGAGTGTATGTCTTGGTGAATTTCTTCTAGAGGCGAAAGAAAAGAGGATCGGTGATGGTTATCATCCCAAGGTACGTCATTGATACTAAGCATTTCCATTATATATTCGTCAGAAGGAAAAATATGGGATATTTAATTGATTGCAGAAGATAGGGAATCCAAGCATGATGACATCGAGTAGGCATCAGGTGCCAATAGATGGGGGTTGTCCGGGGAAGGAGAGGTAGATTGAATAGCCATGTATGTGGCTTCGGCTGGGCTAAGTGGCATGGTGTCACCTAGCACATTAAATTCCATAGGACTAGGTACAATCCAAGGGTCAGATGATTCCAAAGATTGATAAGCCATAGTCGAAATCATATTGACGGTGGCAATATGATGTGTGGTGGGTGGAAGTGGTGTAGGGAAGGTACCCATAAGGCTAGAATCTTTCAATAAGACAACACCAACGCTTTCATACGTAACTTTGTGGTCTCCCAAAAAAGGAATGTTGTTGGTAACAGGGGCACGAGCATCGGATGTACATAAATCTAGTTGGTCGATGGTGACAATTTTGCTTTGATGGGGGAATTGTACACATCCAAACATCAACGAGGCAACGAAAGTCATAGAGTAGAACCAAATTCTTCCGAGTAGTAGGTTGTAATCGAGGGGGGCATTGACCACCTCGACATCAACAGTAATAATTTTGCTGCCCAACTGACTGGCTAAGGATTGCAAAAGTCCATGAGGATGAAAACCTCACCCATCGAAAGTGCATAACATCGTAGGGGATTTGTTAAGGGTGGGTGATTTCAAGCCTTTCCAACAAGCCAAAGACATGACACAAGTAGAGGCTCCCTCATCCAAGATACTTCGGTGGATTTGTTGATTGTGAACAACAACATCGATTTGAAAAGCTAGTTGGTGGGAGAGTCGAGGTTGATGATCATCCAGATTAAATGTGAGGTTATTAGATGACTCAGGATCAAAAGCAACGATGGCGGCCAAGAGCATTCCACATTGACTGGGACAGTGTTGTAGAACTTCCAAAGAAGACATAGCACATGATGCTTGAGCCAAATCTTCAACGATGTTGTAGTTTTGGGCAGCCCGCGAACTAGGATTAAAGGTAGATTTCCGGATAGTGCTCTTGGGAGGGCATAGGATGGAGTCAAATGAAGGTTTCTCGATCTAGAGCGGCCTGGATGGAGGGCTAGCAAACGGAGGACTAATGAAAGATGGTGATGGGTTCGGTAAGGAACCGTTAGTGGTTTTTGGCTTATCAGCTTTAATCGGTGTGTCATATGTCATAGTGTGAGTGGTTAGATTAATCCTGTTAAACATGTAAATGTGGGCACTTATCGAGGCCTCATCATGGGATTGGCTGGAACTGCCCCCTAGAGTGGGGGTTTGAGCAACCAAATATTGTTGTTGTGGAAAAGGCTGGGTAAGCATAGCGGTTTGTGAATTTCCCTTAAAAGTCTTGGCCACTTCATCGCGATGTGGACGGTCTCAGGTGTAGTGATCATCGCCACAAATGAGACATGGGAATTTCAGTTTCCTTTGTGGTTGTTTTCCGACAACAGGGGTTTGAGGTTGATTTTTTGGTTGTTCATTGGTTTTTCTTCGGTTTATTTCTTTCTTTCTTCTTGCCTCTAGATTGTTGTGAAGGGGTCAATTGGACCGTATTCACCTCAGAGGCCTGAGTTTGAGGGAGGGTAGAAGAGGGTGTGGTCGAACTGGGAACAAACGTCTAAGCAGGCCACTGGATTGTTCCATTCGACTGGGAAGTAGATTGGGTTTTGATGCAGCTAATGACTCCATCCGTGTGCGAGGTAGATGATGGTTTGGATGGATCAGTAGTGGCATAGGTAGCATTTGGTATCAATTCATACAGAGTACTAGATTGTGAATAAACCAAATCTAAGTACTGAGCTCGAGCAATAGATTCTTCTTCGGTGACTACACCACCCATAGAAACATCACGAGCAATATGGGGTAACAGTGATTTAGTGAACCATTCCGATAATAATTGGTCAGGAATGACCGCTTTGATTAACCTTCATTGTCATCTCCATTCATGGATATGATCAGAGATATGTACAGAGGTTGTCTAACGGAGGGAGGTCAATAGTTCGATACCTGTCTCGTATCGAATGGGTAGTTGGAAGTGTGTGAGGAAGGACATGGCAAGGGAGTTGAAATCGTGAAAAGAAGCATGTGGTAGTTCAATATACCACTTAACTGTAGAACCCGTAAGTGTTCGTTGGAAAACACGCAAACGTATAGAATCGTCCATGAGGGAGTTTGATGAACACCACAAATGGAAAGTCATCACATGGTTGTTTGGGTCTTCTCCGGACTTTCCGTCGAATTTTGGAATATCAGAAGGAAGTTTAGCTGGAATAGCTGGCCAAACTAGAGAATGAAAAATAGGATCATTCGTTAACCGAGACAATTCTGGGAGATCCAGAGTCACTAGGAAAGGTAGTTGTCGGTTAACCTCCGGGTAATACTAGTGTGGCATAGGAACACCAGAAGGACCATACACTAGGTTAGGCGGATAATTGTAACCAGTGGGTCCTCTTGTATAAGGTTGGTGTTGACCAGGGTACACAGGATTTGAGGGGGTTTGAGAAACATGTGCGAGCAGAGGATAACTGGATGGGTTTCGAGGATTATAAGATAGATTTGGCATTTGTCCATAAGGAGGATATAGATGAGTCCCTTGAGGGGGAAGAGGTTGTTGTGGAGCTTGAGGATTGCGTCCTCCCAAGAACTGTGGGTTTCCTGGAAAAGGGATGTTCCACAGATTGGGTGTGGTAGAAACATTTTGTCCATATGGTTGGTGGTAGGCTCCAGATTGAGGGTGCCCCCCAACATTAGGGTTCCCTCCAAATGGAAGTTTTCCTCCAGTGGGAGGATGCCCCCCATATTGAGGTGGAGTTCCCGGAATTTGGGAACCAGATGTAAACGACTGACCGATGCTGCTTAATGGGTTAAAGCCACCAAGACCGGTCCCTCCGGGTTGTTGTATAGATATAGAACTTCCAGGCATAACTTGGGTAGTAGTGACAATGGAAGAATTCAGTGCTCTATACCCAAAAGGGAGTGATGATGAAGGTCTAGGTGTTAGTGGTGTGCCAATTGCAGCTTGTCTAACCACCACATTACCGGCAGGAATAGTCGGAACGTGAGGAACCATTATAGAGTGGGTCGTCTGGAGAGAAAAAGTGGACCTTGGGACAATGGACGATGTGTTCAGATCAACAGACGGTGTAGCTAAAAAAACAGTAGTACCGGTAAAATGATTTAAGGGTACGGTGTAGATAACAGGCACGTCGGCACCTATTCCTGTTCCATAAAGATCCTGCACCATGTGCGGTGGGCTTCGAACAATGTCTGCGGTCCAAAAGGGGTCTTCAGCTAAAGGGTTTGAATGAGGCCCAGTCAGAATGTCAGAAGGATTGATGACGACAAATTCACTGGCTGAATTCAGTTGGAGAACATGTATCGCATATCCCTCTGGAATGCGGAAAGCCTCCGGAGATTCTGAAACAATTCGAAAATTCTCTAAAGAGGTGGGAACTTCTTCTTGGGAGGTTACAATGTCATGAACCTCGCTCTGTTGAGGAGATTCCTCCATAGAATGAGGGGGTAAAGGGGTAGTCTCTTCCATACTTTCTGGAGGAAGTCCCTATAGCCTACGCGAATGGCATGGAGGGTCGATGTTGGCAAATAAGAGTCGGTGAAAAAAATCTATGGCCAACTACCGAAAATAAGCAGCATACGCTAATAGAATCTAGGTATCACAACCAAGCAAACAAAACCTTCTCTTGATGACTGTGCTAGTTGGTGATCAAATCCAACGTCGTGTGATCAAGTCAAGAAGGGGTGGGGATATGGTGGAACAGTTACAATGGCAACTTGCTTAACAGACTTTCACCTTGGTGCAAGCTTCCACGCAGTAATTGTGGATTTACCCTCCAAGGAGCCCGAGTGAGTTTGACCAATGTCTGTTCCAGGTGCAGTGAGACTTCCCTTCACTGTCACCTTGTGTAAGACCCTCAATATTATGGCCACTAAGGTTACCAATTTGCAGTCATCCCCTGGGCAGGTACAGCCGATAGTCCAGTCCGAACGTACGGGCAGGGTATCTAGCCTGAAATCAACTTGAAAGGCTTCCACTCAACATTGTGGGTATACCTTTAAGCGATCCCCATAATATGATCTGACTACTACAATCAATCAAACCACAGAGGGATAATCTCCATAGCTTTCCCGAGTACGACTTCATGCGTAACCCCTACGTGAGAGGGGGATCCCAGGCAAACTCATACGACAATTGGATTTGACTCTCCCTAGCTCGGGATGCTAATGTTTGTTTTGGAAAATTTGGAGAGTTATGCTCACAGCCTAATCCAAAGTGCTAATCCTAGTCTAATGTTGGTGGAGGATCCTAGAAAAAAATGTTCTAGATAGTTTTTAATTAGCGCTCATTTTATAGTTGTTCTTTACTCAAAAGGGGTGCATGAAATTGAAATGGATGGAATGATGACTCAATCCCCAAAAAATGCATCAAAGATGATAAGTAGTCATTTCTTTTCGATGAATGTCTATTTAAGGGAGAGAGAGAGAGAGAGTTATTTTCACTAACAAGCACTAATAAGGAATGTCCTCAAACAAAAAATTTCAATCAAATCCAATGTGGTGCTAAAACTTTTTGGAAATGTCTTCTAATATGAAAATCAATCATGAAGATGTCTCTTTCTTGTTTGTGTGCAAATAATGATTAATTCAAAACATCACTTCTCTTGCCAATTTAACCTTTTGAATCAAGGAAACTCGGACAAGCATAAGCAGGTTTCGTACAAACAATACACCCTCTTGTTGTGATCGAAAACAAGAAGCAAAAAGAAAACAAAGAAAATCAAGAATTTCACACAAAAGAGAGATTTTGAAGAACAATGACCTCAACAAAAACCAAATGAAGAGATTCGTAGACTTCTAATGTCCCTCACCAGAGTTTCTTGCTCAGTCAAAAAGGAGAGAAAAAAAAACAGTGTATTGATTTCAAACTCCCAACAACAAAAAAAACTCAAAAAATAATGAAGAAGGCCACAAACTCTAAACAACAAGGTATTTGTTCCTTAGAAGGAAGGATGTCAAAGTTCAGTGGGAAGAAGCATTGACTCACGTAGAGGCTCAGCAAGTGAAACACAGGGATTGGACCCTGAAAAAACAATTCTGGAAAGGTTTTCTGCCAAAAGAGGGCTGGCGCTTTGGTGTAAAGGGAACCAAGCATTATAGCGCTCTGTCTAAGGGCACCAGGGAGCGTTGGTGCTCTATTAACACAGCCACAAGGGTACCAGGCTTTAAAAGCACATGAAAATGTCCAAAAATCCAAAATTTCAGTCGAATTTTGGCTATCAAGCTAAGTGTGATGGGGTAAGGAGTCAATCAGCACATGAAATTAAGAAAAAAGGGGTGAACAAGGTCTGAAAACAATCAAAGGGTAAGACAAGGTCTATGAGGAAAAATTAAAAACAACAGTTTCGATTCGATTCTCCCCAGTGGAGTCGCCAGTTTCTGTTGAAGGAAAATCTCCCTGCGGACAGGTAGATCTCCTCTTGAGAGATAGACTCTTAACTCTTAAGACAGAAGACACTTATCATGGACACTGACTTCCTTTTAGATCTATATAAAATTATGTATGAGGAGGAAGGAGAAAAGAAGTACCTTTTACCAACGTTTGTCCCTGCATGCTCCGAGTTGAGCTCCAATCTTTCGCTCCTCGATAAGCCCTGTAGACAAACAATAGTACGACCACTTCCTACTCTACTGACATTAGCTTGAAAATAGACCTATCTGTTAGAGACAAGTTCATGTGAGATCAAACACAAACTAGAAAGAAATAAGCCAAGCATCTCATATTGATGAGAACAATGACAGAAGGAACTTACAACTGTAGATGCGAGTGCAGCAGCTTCGTCAAATCCCCTTTGTCTAACCCTTGCTCAAAAGATCCACAATCCGAATGACAGCAACTTCACTGATTACTCTCCTCCAGTTCACTGTGTGTTTCCTATGAGATCATAGGTTTCATGCTTCTAATTCTTCCCCCTTTCCATCATGATAGAGCCTGTTTATATAGGTTTAGAGAGGCCTAACCTCTTGAGGTATCTTTAGGGTAAGTTGAGGATTTTCCTCCTTGAGTCAGGGATCTTCCCTAAGATCATGGCTGAACCAAGAATTCGAATTCAACTGCCTTCCAAGATTGAAATATCTTCCCCTTATTCTCCTGAAGAGACCAACTCCTGCCCAGAATAGGCAGCGCTCCCTCAAAAGGGCCATCAGAGCACTATAGCGCTCCCTAGTAGGCTTTAGGGGGGCACCATCACTCTTAAAATCAGTAGCACTCCCCCTGAAGGGTTGTTCAGTGCTATAAAGCTCCCTAGCAGTTTATAGGGGAGTGCCAGCGCTCCTAAGAGAGATATAGGGGAGCGTTGTCTTCTAAAAACCTAGATCCAATGATTCTTTCAGATGGCAAGAGGCACTTGACTTTAGTTAACCATTCCTCTTCCTTCAAATCCATTGTTTGAGGTATTTTAAGTGTCTTCTTAATGTCATCATAAGTATGACATAGGCATCATGGCAGTATGCTTTGCTTGACACTTGCGAGCAACATGCGACACTTGCGACACTTATCAAAGCGAGTAATGTTGATGTGTAACACATCCAAGTAGAAAATCACACAATCATCAAGAAAATGCCTTAAAACATCATTCATGACTCTCATGCATGTAGCAGGAGCATTACAAATCCCAAATGGAATTACCATCCACTCAAATGAACCTTGCTTTGTTTTGAAAGTTGTCTTCCAAGTGTCTCCTTCAACAATCCTAATTTGATGATATCCACTTCTCAAACCCAACTTAGTAAAATACTTAGCATCTTTCAATTGATCAAACAAATCATCAATTCTAGGAAGAGGATAAAGATTCTTCACCGTAATCTTGTTCAAGGCTCTAAAATCTACACACATGCACCATGTACCATCTTTCTTTGGCACTAAAACAATTTGTTAGCCACATGGTGATGTGCTTGGCATGATGACCCCTTTTTCAAGCAACTATTGGATTTGTTTTTTAATTTCATCATTCTCCATGACTGACATCCTGTACATACCAATGTTTGGAAGAGAACAATTTTGTTGCAATTGTATCTCATGTTGGATACCCCTTTTTAGAGGCAATCCTTTTGGTTCCTAAAACATCTCATCATATTGGTTAACAACCTCATATAAATCATATTTCAACTTTGCATCACAAACTTGGAAATCTTATTTTTCAACATTATCTTTGGGTTTGATCATCAAGAGGACACAATTCTTACTAGAATTGACTAATCCCTTCATTTTTCCAACATTTACAAGTGACAAATTCAACTTCTTTGTATGTGCTCTAACAATGTACTCAACTCCATTTTTAAACAAATGATATTTTTTCTCATGACGATGAAATATGGCTCTCCTATCATATAAATATGGGCTTCCCAACACAATACCACAAATATACAATGGAATAACATCAATCTCTACCTCATCTATAAAGTTTGCAGTGATGGAAAATCTAAGTTTACACCTTCTTGTCACATGCAATTTGGCATTGTCACATATCCATCCTAGAGGGTATGGTTTAGGATGTGGAGTAGCTTCCAATTTTAATTTCTTGACAGTGTCTTCAGATGTGAGGTTTTCTTTAGATCCAATATCAAAAAGAGTATCTATCTTGGTATGATTTTAAACAACCCTTATGTAGAAATGCTCTATTCTTTTTTTTCATGTTGAGTTTCATTGAGGCTACTACTACTTGAAGAACTAGTACTTTCAATCGAACCCTTACCTTGAAAACCCATGGCTGTAATTTTTGTTTCATCTCCCGAATCAAAACCTAAATCATGTTATGTAGTTGCAGTAGTCTTTGGTTTCCCCTTATGGATGAACTTTTCGGGTATCATTTCAGGATGAAGTTTCCAACAATGGTATTCATCATGGCCATCCTTTTAACAATGTTTACATGAGAGTTTCTCTCCCTCTTTATTAACTGAAGCATTATTTCTTCCATTTCCTTTGAATTTCCTCTTTCCCTTGTCTCCCTTAACAAAAGGCTTATTTCTTCCCCCTTGAGGTTCATTCCTCCCTCTTGCTTCCGAATGAGTTGCATGTACACAAAATTCATCTACACTTGTAGGGTTAAACATAAGCATTGTGTGCCTCAAGTAGCTATGTAATCCTCCAATGTATTCGAGTAAAGTTTCTTGAGAGGATAAATCTATACCCAAAATCAAAGCTCTTCCTCTAAATTATTGAGTGTAACATTGAACACTTTTCCATTTAGGTTGTCTAAATTTTTTTCAATCCATAATAGTGTTCTGCATGTGTGCTAATGGATAAAATTGTCTTTTAAGTGCAACAATAAAATCATTCCAAGAGGATAAAACTTTACCATGTTTCTTCATGTCCTCTTGAGTTTTGGATTCTGTTAAGCCCTAATATTGGCTCATTACCCATTAATTGGGGCATATTATATTATTAATGTTATTTTATTTATGTCGGCTTTAGGCCATTGATTGTAATTATACCTCCTAGTCTCCTATATATACCAAGGAGACTTTTTCATTTTGAATCATCTTGTACTTGAACATTTAAGTGGGGTAAAAGGAGGTTGCCCCCTCGAAGAGGCTTATTATCTGAAATTGTTTCTTTTTCAAGGCTTTGAGTACTTTTTTCTGATTTTTTTTCTATTCTATATTTATATTTGGTTCTTAACATATGGTATCAGAGCTCAAGGTCTTGGGGTTTCGCTGCTACATCTGAGACACCTTGGAATTTTCACTATAAATTTTTTTCTACAATGTTTCAAAAGGAACGGCTTGGAGGGTATTTAGTATATGGATCAAGGTACATTGGGTTCAAAATTAATCTCCTGAGGCCTTATACTTTCGGAGATAGAGCCTGTACAAGATAGGGTTCTGGAATCATCCTGAGTTGAGCCATTGTGGAATTTTTGTTATAAAACATTTTCTATAACATTTCAGACCTTGAACTATGGAGGATATTCAGAGAAATTAGTAATGTATCTGTGGTAAAAATTTCATCTTCTGGGTCATCTTAAAATTGTAGATACACCCTGTGTAAGATAGGGTATCTGACTAGTCCTATTGACTAGTGAAGGTGTTCTAGGTAAAACAATCATAACTTCTTCCTAGAGTATCCAAATCAAGTGGGACTGGTTTCATTGGAGCATGGACAATTTTAATTATTTTTTGTGTGAGTTTCATAATTTTATATCAATTATTTTGTGCAAGGCATGCTATACAAGTGAGATATCCTGGAAAGGCCAAAAATCAACAAGTTGTGGGGAAGTTACTGTAAATTCCACTTGGCACATCCAATTTTGA
>CBVK0100911769.1:0-10368 GCA_900067695.1 Picea abies | reverse complement strand
CTCTTCCGATCTCACTTTGATTATATAAATTTAATCACTCAAATTTTCAAATTTGTAAATCCAACAATTCCTCACCAAATTTCTGTCAAAATAAAATAAAAAATATTCCAAAAACTTAGAATGATAAAATTTTAAAACAAATTAAAAAAAACCTAACAACTTTGATATCAATTAAAAATATCACAAAAGTTACATGGACTCGATATAATTATAAAGCTAATTAGAGCAGCGTTTAAGTTATAGTAATAGTACAATGAAAAGGAAATTACGTAATGGAGTAGGTTAACTAGGGAGCAATCTTCCCTCTGTTTTTCAGGCAAACAATGGGTCAAAAAATGGGTCTGAATCAGGCCAGATTTTCAGGATAGTCTGAGTTTTGCCTGGATCAAAGTTTCATCCATTTCAGAACCTTACTTCAAAGGTTTTGCTCCATTTTAAACCAACTGAGATCCTCAGAAAATCGATCAAAATTCTGAATTGACCAGAAATTTAAAAACGAACCACCAAAAACCCTGCCGGAAAAATAACTCTAGAATATTGCTCTTGAATTATCCCACTCCATTACCTAATCCTAATTAACATAGCATGTTAAAAGAAATTCCACCATCACCCCCCGGAAACTCCCCAGAATCCCCACAGCAACTCACTTTTTTGTGGGGCAACTCCTGCTCAATAGTGCTGAAGTCGAGCAGTCCTCTTAGACAAGGAATTCTCTTATACTCGGTCGTTCACTTTTTATTCGACTTCGTTGAGCAAGAGCAACTCCCTTGTCTGCAGGAAAAGAAAACCAAGCGCTATGGGAAGCGTGCTGTCATATGCCGATGGACTACACTGTGTCCTTTCATCCCGCTGGGTTAAACGTGAATCCTGCCATTTTCCAGAAATATATATATATATATATATATATAAACTGGGGCCAGCCCCAATACTAATGGAAGAACGATATGCCAAAGAAAAAGAATAAAACTATTATCAAGAACCAGGAAATAAATATTAGTTGTTTGACAATGAAAGAATAACCCCCGCTTGCTGTATACATATTCTATAAGGGGAAATTTCTTTTTTTCAATATAGACTGGACAGATCAGTGGATTGTGTACTGATTATCATGACTGCGGTTCGATCGAGATTACATTACGAGTGATGGATATATGTAAGTTTCACGTCCTTTCATTGATGTCCTTCTCTCCATGCAGCGGGCCCTCCGTGCTTTCTGAAAGCAGGGTAGCTTCTCTGGACATTTTGCAGGCAGCTGCATATACGGAGCATGGCTCCATTTATTTAAAGAAAACGACAGATATAGGACATAACAACTGCATTCATTTGTCGCTCAGAAGTTGTAAACAGAGAAATTGAAAGATAAAGTTGAAGTTCTGTCTAAGGCTGAGTTAAATCGAGGTAAAGTAAATTGATGAGGACCTTCCTGTTTGTAAGTGGAAGCACCCAATGCTATGGCCTTGGTTGGGTGGCACACATTCTTTATGTCAATATCAATGACTTTATATATTGCTATATGGCAATTTTGGTTAGACAAAGTCAAGAAGGATGTTTATGATTAGATATTTGAGTATATTCCGGTAATATATAATTATGATTCTATTGTAAGATTTGGTAAACAATATACACCTGTAATAAATATCTTATAAGTTGGAATATATATTTTTTGGTTTTTAATATACAGTTTGGTCGTCAATATACAACTTGTTAGGTAGTATTGAATGTTGAGACAGATGGATTATAGGCCAGCCTGTAATCCAGCTTGCTAGACAACATTTAATGTTGGGGCAGATGAATTATAGGCCAGTTTATAATCCACCTGCTGCAGTAGGTTGAATTTTACTTTTTGATCTAAATGTTTTTAAATCCAACCATTTATATTCCAACCTATAAATCTATATTCCAACATATAGAGCATTTAGTGGATATTATTTACTATAAATTCTAAGCTAAATGCAATTATCGAAGGATCTATATTCCAACCTATAGAGCATTTAGAGGATATTATTTACTATAAAACTCTTGCAGAAATGCAATTATCCAAAGATATATATTCCAATCTATAGAGCATTTAGTGAATATTATTTACTATAAAATTCTAGGCTAAATGCAAGTATCCAAGGATCTATATTCCAACCTATAGAGTATTTAGTGGATATTATTTACTATAAAACTCTTGTAGAAATGCAATTATCTAAGGATCTATATTCCAACCTATAGAGTATCTACTGAATATTATTTACTATAAAATTATAGACTAAATGGAATTATCATCCAAGGATCTAGATTCCAACCTATAAAGCATTTAGTGAATATTATTTACTATAAAATTCTAGACTAAATGCAATTATCCAAATATCTATATTCCAACCTATAGAGCATTTAGTGAATATTATTTACTATAAAATTTTAGACTAAAAACAATTATCCAAAAATCTATTTTCCAACCTATAAAATATTTTTAGTAGATACTATTACTAAATAACTTTTGTATAAAAATACAATTATCTAAAAATTTATATTCCAACCTATAAAACATTTTGTTAGTGAATATTATTTACTAGAAAAAATACAATTATCCAAAAATATATATTCCAATCTATAGTATAAGCATTTAGTGGATATTATTCACTAGACAAAATGCAATTATCCACGGATCTATATTCTAACCTATAGTATACTATAGAGCATTTAGTGGATATTATTTACTCTAAGACTCTCGTCGAAATGCTATCTCTGAATGGATGACTGCCTGACCATGACGGTACTCGTTATTCGGCAGAGTGGATGATGCTGACAACTAAAAACGTGGCAAGATACATCGCCACTAAACAATACATGACTACCAACCCATTTATATCTCCGATATCTTTTTAAGTAGATCAGATATTTGCCTATTTACAACCCATCATTATATTAAGTAAGTATATTTAATAATATTTATTTATGGTCTTGGTTAAATGTTCTATCTTTTGGTTTAAATCTGCAGATCCAACCATTCATCACCAGATTTTGGATAAAATCAAACGAGAAAAAATTACCAAAAAACAACCAAAAGGTAAAATGTTTAGACTATTGCTTTATTTACTCGCAACAATTATATTAGTTAACTATCATCATGTAATTATTATTAATAATAATTTAAAGAATTGTTTTAGTAAAGGATTTATTATGTTAAAAAAAATTAGAAATAATGTTTATTTATATATATGTATAGTATAAGAAAAACAACTATAAATAACAACTAATCAAGCTATGATTCCAATCTTAATCCTCTATGGTTAGATGAAGACCTAGTTTTAGCTAGCAACTACAAAAGAATCTATGAAGACTTGGTTGAGAATTTGTTTGGTACCAATCTCACTAAGTTGTGCAATTTTCAAGATCTAATAATTTACAATGGTCTAATGAAGTGGTTGAAATCCAATTGATTCACACGCTTGGTAGGAGTGTCATAATTATGTGATATATGATATACAACCAAATAGTAAGATTTGGCTTCTTAACCAACCATGAGCTCAACTCTTATCATAGACCTTTAACCCTAACTCTGAATTTGTCATGCACAAAAGCCCCATTGAAGAGAAACATGATAACCAAAAGCACTTGATCTTCAATAAAGGTAAGGATGATATTTTTAAAAGCATTTAAATAATGAATTAAATTTCCTATCAAATAAGGACAATAGTGGAGACCTTTATCTTAACTTCATGACAACCCTCTCTACCTCCATTAACAAGTTCTCTATCAAGGTGACATGTAAAAAGAAAAATAAAAAGGCCTTGGTATGGTAAAGAATGTAAGATTTTCACAAAAACCATTAGGATGTTTCTAATGAGCTCTCAAAATGTACAATAAGATAAATAGGTACAAAGAATCTCAGTGGGTTATCTCGAGCAGTTGAGTGTTGTGAATTACAATTAATAGGCCATAGGGTCAAGTCCCGAGGATGACTGCCTCTATAGATATTATTGGTCCTCCCTCGATGCCCCCACTTGGTTAGGTCGCCAAAAATGCAACCAATCGATTTACCTCCCATGCCATCCTTGAAATGAGGGAAGTACCTAGAGGGTTTCCCAAGATGTGTATTCCATCGAGAAAACAAATTAAGTACAAATCCCTAATTAAAAAGAAAAAAGTGTACCATATAAACAAAAAAAAAAGAGAAGTTTTTGCACCTATCTAAGTTAGATCCTAAGAACTTTTGGAGGAAAATTCTGACTCACAAAACTAAAGAAAACAATATGATTCACTCCAGGGACTAGAATTCGTCCCTTAAAAATATTTATGAATCCCTTGATGTCATGGACAACATTCAAACCCTTTGTACAAAGGAAGATTTTTTTCTATATAGAAGACATAGAGTTTGGGGTTAAGCGTTTTGCAAAAGTGAAAGTTAAGGACATTGAAGGCTACCAAGTAGAAATTTAAAAAATTATGGGGCCTATCCTCATCCCTCACATCCACATGCTCTTCATTTTAGCAATCAATCAGGGCTTCCCTAAACCTTGGATTCAAAGACTCATTGTACTTGTTTCTAAAAGCAGGAATAAAAACAACACCTCTAATTATAGGACCATCATCATTTGTGACCTATTGTGTGCATACACAAAAGATTCTAAAAGAAAACAATTTTCATCCTTGACTTGCTTAATATCACACAGTTTACATGTTTTTTCTTCACATGCAGTTTTAGGTTTTGTCCACCTTCGAATTTCACTATGAACCTCTTAGAGGTCATTCTTATTTTAGGAATACTTCTTTTCTATAAGACAACTATAGTAAAAAACATCTCTAATCTTTTAATTTTGAGTTAATGATCTCTTTATAGTACATTAATGTTCTCTAATTATCCATTTCTTTTAATGGTATCAATTTTTTATAGAATAGCCCCTCCCTATGGTATGTAATGATTTAACCAGAATTCAACATCTTTATGGAAACCCTCTTAAATCTCAAGTGACTTTTGTTTAAATTAAAAAAATAATGACCATTGAATTAAGTTGTAACACACCCAACCCTGTAACCCATCCTTAGGCTAGTGGGGTGTCAAAATTTCCTCCTCTTTACTTCGATTCTTTTCTCTAAATAAATCTCATGGATGTATTATGCTTATCGAGAGATTTTTAATTATTATAACTATACTCAAAATCGAGCTCTAGATCACAAGTTACAACCTTCTATAGCTTTCGGTCCTTCATTGGCCAATACCACCACACCACCATGTGGTATCCACATGCCTCCATGTCACCTATACCAATTCCATGTGGCATCTAGTGTGGACATGGTTTTTGTTATAGCCTCTAGCATGACACCTTCAACCTAGCACACCAAGCCCTCAACTCACCATCCCATGACCATTCCACTCTTGAACACTTTACTCATTCTTCCGGTATTTGATATTCTGAGGTATCGGGCCACTGAGGCATTAGGCCATCAGGGTACTGAACCATCGACGCACTGAGGCACTGGATCATTGGGGCACCGAGCCATTGGGGTACCGACCCACCTACCCATCGAGATATCATGCCACCAAGGTATCAAGATATCAGTCCCCGGGTAAACCAATACTTCTTCCAACCCTAAGTGCCTCATCTAGTGTCCAATATGGCACCTAGGACATGTGACCCCGCTATACCCTACTACAAGGATTGACCACTGAGCGACACATGGCTACCAATATATTGGTCCATCGAAACATTCCTTGTGAACTTGAGCATCAAATGCCTAATCTAGAAGCCTAGATGGCACCTCGAACGTGTGGCCTTGCCACCACCTTCCACCTGTCTTGACATGTGTCACCGATGACTTGATACATATCACTGCTCAAAAAATATGAATTACCATAACACATGGCACAATATCCACTTGACACATAGACCAACCATCACGCAAAACATCATCACTGAACACAAGGCTCATATAATCAGGCGCTGGCACTTGTCTATTTCACATTGGTTTGATTATGCCATTTGACAATACTCTCATGTCATTAACACATGGAAGAACCTTGGCTCATAAAATTTCTAAGGGAAGGGAAGGCCCATTTGCATACTGGGCTTCCTTAGAAATGCCTTACAAACACTACCCGGTAGTCTGAGGTCTAATTAACCTCTCATGACAGAGATCAATGGTGGAGATATATCCACCCTTAGATCCAACAGCTAGGGGTTCTCCCATGTTACACATGGTTTTCAAATGATAATGTTAAATCGTGGAACCCCAACAACGGAACCTTGTCCCACTGGGTATCGAGATATCAATATTTCACAATATTTACAACATAAATCTCTTGGTGCTCCAAGGATTCGATCACTCAATTAACTGAGGACTCTACCTTTGGTTCCAGAATCTTGGTGAAGACAATACAACTAGGATTATTTACCCGTTAATCCAACAACTATTGTACCTTTTGAGAATGAACAGTGATTTGGACAGTCCCTTGGGTTTAATTCTCACGGTATTAGTTCTACACTTAGAATAGAAAAACAAATTTCATAAGGTCGAGCATAGACCTTGAAAATTTCCGATGACATGATTTTTAATAAGTTTAGGTTTCATAGAGATTAAGTACTTGTATGGGAAGTGTGAGAATACAGTGTAAATCCCAACCTCCCCTTGCTTATTCTTCCGAGTTTAATTATTTAAGTTAGAAATATCTCTTTAGGCATGTCCCCATGGGTTAAATAGCCAGGTAGATCCAACATAGAAAATATAACTATAAACCACATATACAAGAAAATCTTCTTTATTTATCATCCATCACAGGGGGAAATAGCCGACAAGGAATACAAACAGGAAAAATATGGCATTCATTCATGTCTAAGCCATTACAAAAACAAGATCCAGTCCATAATCATTATCGTACATTCAAGAGATATTATGGGTGAAACACTTATACGTTCTATGATGGAATCAACCAACCAAATGAATATGGGTGAGTGCTTTTCCACCCAATCATAGTCTCCACTAGTCAGTCACTTTTGCAACAAGACACCCCCATGCTAGGCCATGATACCACAAGGAGACTCTCACACTGACTCAACAAGACAAAGAATTGATCATGGAAGTTACTCTCCTCCACTCTACTAGCAGCAACGAAAGTTTCCCTTCTTTCCCACTGAGCTCAGGAACTCCACAGTGTTTATCAGATTCCTTCCTAGCTTTATTTATTTTACACAAGGTAGTATCTTAATAGCTACACTATCCCTCAACACCCTCCCCTTTCAGTTCAAGTTTCTTTCCAGCAAGCATCAATCCTACAACCCTCTTTTGCTCCAGTCTAGATTTTGGGGCTTCTCTACTCCAGCACAACCATTCATGTCATGGGAGTGCTTCCCCATACTTATTGTTCTCAGGTATACATATTGGAGCTTCCTATGTTCCCTTTCCTTGATTTCTACACAACATGCCTCCTCTGCATCTGTGTTTCTTATCTCACAAGAACAAATTTTTCTTTGCATGTCATTCCTTTTTCTTGAGACCAGAACTGTCCACTTCCTCCAATCCGAACTACTAACTCTCTTGCATCCTCTTGTGCCTTATCTTGCACACACCCATGCATTCATTTCTTCCGTCAGAATAAAATGATTCAATCCAAGAAATGAGGTGGTATTTTCTCCATACCTATATTCATTACGGGTGGTTGGTTGTTAAACTACCAAACCCTCTCATTAACTTATTTGTTTTAGATGCAAGTTAGAGGAATTATGTCTATTTCCTCTACATCATTCTTTAGGGTGGCTTGGAATCTTTTACACATGAATCCCCTTTCCTACCCCCTCACTAGTTCCTCTCATGGTATCATGGCCAATACTTAAGGCTTCACCCATCAATCAATTACGCATGATTTTCAATTAAACACTAATACAAATTACAATGTTTGTAAACCATGACATGACAATCATTAGTTCTGATTAATTACTATTCGACAACACATGCATTCCAATAGAGGAACAACACCTTCAGTAAATACTCACATAACCAGATCAAAGATCAACACATCGATGTTTTCACGTCGTAAAACCCCTACGGGGAAACATCCATGGCCCCAGCTAATTCGAGCACTTGGAGCAGTTTATTAATGCAAAAGAAAAATATTATAGAGACATTTTACAAGAGAGTTTCTCACAATTGATCATCGACAAATGACCCTCCACGCTCTTTAAATAGAGATCATGGACCAATCGTGTGTTAAGCCACATATCAATGGCCGTTAAGATTGAGAAGAATATGAACCGTCAGATCACTCTATGTCGGGAACATATCATGACCATCGGATTTCCTAACTACAAATGCATATTAATGCATACTAAAGAAACACACTAATAAACACACTTTTATCTAATGACACATTAGACCAAGTAGATCATAAATAACTCTTAAATGTCTAAATATCCTAACATCCTCCCTTAAGAACAACTTGGGATAGGGTTGAAGGATTTACAATAGTGACACAATAGGAGAAGGAAGGAGGCATTAGAGCCTATCCCCCCCTTAATGAAAACTTCCTGAACTCCTAACATAGATCGAAGTTTGGAAAAATTTGCTTCTGTAAGAGACTTTGTGAAAATGTCTGCAACTTGATCTTCTGTAGGGAAAAAGAGAAATTCAATAACTTGATCATGAATGAGCTTTCTGATGAAGTGCATGTGTAGCTCGATGTGTTTGTTGCGCTGATGTTGAACTGGGTCTTTGGCGAGCTTGATGGGACTCTGATTATCACACCAAAGGATGGTTGGATGTTGCTGCTGAAATCAAAACTCTGAAAGGATCTGTCGAAGCCACAAGGCTTCCTGACTTGCATTTACCACTTCTCGGTACTCTACTTCTGTTGAAGAAAGTCCAATATCTTGTTGTTTCTTACAGGCCCAAGTGATAGGTCCTTAACCAAGGTTGAAAACATAATCTGCAGTAGACTTCCGATCATCAAGGTCACCGACCCAATCTGAATCAGTGAAACCAACCAATAAAGGATTCCCCCCTGAACTGTAATGTATCCCAAACTGAACTGTACCACAGACATGGCAAAGTATCCTTTTAGCTGATTTCCAATGGATTTCATGGGGTGTTTGCATCTACTGGGCAACAAGACCAACAACAAAGGAAAGATCAGGGCGAGTATGAGTCAAGTATAAGAGGCTACCAACTAACTGACGGTATAGGGTGGCATCAACTTCAGGAGAAGTACAAGTGGCAGTAAGCTTGACTCCAGACTGGAAGGGAGAAGGGGCTGGTTTACATTCATCCATGTGAAAGTGAAGAAGAAGGTCACAAGCATACTTAGACTGGGAAAGAAAAAATCCTTCATTGGTTTGCAAAACTTGGAGTCCAAGGAAATAGTGAAAAAACCTACGCCTGTCATTTCAAATTTATTCTTAAGGCTGGTTTTCACATGGTTTAAAAGTTTTGAGTCACTACTAGTAAGGATAAGGTCATCAACATAAAGGAAAAACATTATGATATGGCATCCTACTTTCTTGGTATAGAGATTAGGATTAGAATGACATCTAGAGAATCTGGTGTCCATAAGAAAGTTGTCCATTTTGGCATACCAAGCTCGGGGAGCTTGCTTAAGACCATAAATAGATTTCTTAAGGTGACAAACAAGGCTAGAGTCATTCTGGACATATCCAGGAGGTTGTTCCATGTATATTTCTTCTTGCAAATCTCTGTGCAAGAAGGCGTATTTAACATTCATCTGATGGACCTCCCATTTATGTGAGGCAGCAAGGGATAGAACAAGGTGGATGGAATTCATTTTGTCTACTGGGGAAAAGGTTTCATTATAGTCAATTCCTTCAACTTGGGAAAATCCTTTGGCAACTAAACGAGCTTTATGTCTTTCAACACTTCCATCTGATGCATACATAGTTATGTAGACCCATTTACATCTGACAAGTTTTCTTCCTTTTGGAAGAGGTACAAGATCCCAAGTATCATTTTCCATTAAAGAACAATACTCTTCATTCATTTTTGTATCCCAATATGTATGACCTGAAGCTTCTGCAAATGTCTCTGGATCATGAGTCTCTGAAACTTGAGCCAAAAGAGAAGATGCTCGCTGGAACTGTGTATGTGTTTGACGCTGATCTGAAGGATCACTGACAAGACCACCAATTATTTCTCACGTTGAACGAACCCATCTAGGAAGCAATGGAACTAGTGCTAGTTCAAGTTAAAAGGACTCATCTGGAGGAAGGTGAGGAGACGGAGGTAGATTTTCATCCTCACTATCATCATCTGAAAAATAAACCAGAATAGGAATAGAAGAAGGCACAAACATCGAAGATGGCTCACAGGTCGAAGAAGGCACAATTGTCAAATTAGGCTCGCAGGCCAAGAGATTTTAATCAAATTTAACATCTCTTC
>CBVK0100911768.1:0-10369 GCA_900067695.1 Picea abies | reverse complement strand
TTCCACCACCTTTACCTCCTATTCCACAACAACAACCGCTACAATATCATTTATCTTGTGTGAATTTATCATTTTCATTGGGTTCCATATTCATAATATATTCCACAATTTAATAAGGTAATTTAATAACTGCACTTATGACAAAGGTATTAGAAACAACAATTTCATTTGAGGAAAATAGAGAAAATAAAGATTAGAAAAAAGCCATGAATGTAGAATATGATGCAATGATGAAGAGAAAAACATGGGATCTTGTGTTTTGTCCTAAATGAATACATTTTATAGGGTTACATATGGATTTATAAGAAAACTTTAATTGAAATGGTGCCATAGAGAAATTGAAATAAAAATGAATATTATTCAAATAATTATTTATCTTACTTCAAGTCTTGGCTGACACATTCATCAAATATATGTTAATAATACATTGTTCATTTAGAATATCCATGAATAAGTATATATAGACCAATCCCTTGGTTTAGTGGATAAAAAACATCCTCACTTTTTTCACATGTTGAAGACAATCCAATTTTTCATGCAAACATAAAAATTAAAGCATACCAAGCTTGAGTTGAATAGTGTGGTATGATAGTATTCTATACTACTCCTCTTTATTTGACTAATCAAAGGAAAAAACAGGGTGCAATGTGAAAATTGACACAAATGTCACTCGTGGTCCCTTAAAAAATGGCACAACAGAACGGTGTGTATGGTACTAGGAATGAAAATGTGCACATTCCTAGGAACGTGCATACATAAATATGAGTGTGTGTTCTTTCTCACCCTATTTCCACTTTTTCATCCACCAACTTCATACAGCCACCCCTAAATAAGGAAATATGTGGCTCTAAGGTGCAAATCCTAGCCACTAAAGGCTCCGAAAGTGGTGACCACGAACTGATTCCTTGAATAATGTCATTAAAAATATTTAGGTCTCCTCCAAAAGGTGGATGTGTAAATTCCAATTTGAAACATTCCTACAAAAATTGGAGGAAACCCTTGAAGTGGGTGTAGCCCCTCCAAATCAGATCTAAAGTCATGAATGAGGGTGAACAATTATTATTGCAACATTTCACCCTCCCTTCACCTTGGACTGATTTGGAGGGGCCAACACTCCTCTAATTCAATGGAGGGTGAAATGTGATCATATGTTCCAAAAAAAATTGTTCATGAGCACATCCTCCAAGGTGGATGTCTACTTAATTTAGGTGGCATATTCGTCGAAATGGGTGAATATGGTGAGCTCTAAAAAAATTGGAATAGGGCATGGAATGAGAAACCACGGTGCGTGAAGAATATGTCAAAACAATTTTTTACCATTTCCCTAGGAAAAGTGATACACCTCAAAAAGTGTGAATTACCTTGGGAACTATTAATTGCACTAGAAAATATGAAAATACAGAAAACATTTGCATGTAAATAATTCCCTAATCAAACCCTATGGAGCTCCAAGAATAACATCATCATTTACCTTTTATCTCATTAAGTCCCATCAAACCACATAATTAATCCAACTACCCAAGGCTCAAAGTCATTAGGGAGGTGAATACATTCACTCGGGGTACTCTTATACAAGATAAGGGGAAACATCCCTAAAAATTTATTACCAAGAATCAACTCCAACAACTAAGAGATACAATGAAAAAAAAATCAATTGGGAAACCATTAACTCCTAGAACATACACAATATTTCCAATTGTGGTGGGGTGAGTAATGAGATCATCACATCCTCGAATAGGAAGGCACTGATAGGAAAAATGCACCACCATAAGTGAACTAGAAGGAGAATCCATCACTTCCAACAACATTGTAGAAAAATAATCTATAGAATTTAATTCAACACGAAGAGTTGCATCAAACTATAATACAAAAATATCCACTATAATATTATAGTAATCATCCATAGAATATACTTAGAAAAAGGTATTAAAAAACATTCTATGGGACTATCAAATGTACCTCCATTAAATGTAACAATATTACTTTAAGTGTCATATAAACCATATGTATGAATATGGGGCCATGTACATTGTACTTCATCTGAAAACTAAAATCAAAATTTGATGAATTCATATTTTGATCAATGGTTTGTAAAAATACATCAAGCCTATATGTAAAGTGCACACCTAGATGTGTTATTAATTTATTTATGCAATGTAAGATAGAATATCCCTATCACAAACCATTTCTCCTACAAGTTTATGTTTCCTTGAAGAAAAGATAGGTAAGACTTCGATACATAACACTTTATATGAAATATTTAATATAGAGTTATTATATATCAAATCTACTCAAATATAAGTAAATCAATTAAATAAAGAGAAAAAAACTATTCTACAGTCATTAATTTTATCAAAGGTGAAGGCGCCATAAATTCTTTAAAGATCCCTTTATATAGTCCCTAGAAGGATATAGTAGCATCTCTTCAAAAAAATATTTATTGTATCATTTTGAAATGGGGTAGTGAAATCCATAGGTAACATGCATAGCATGTGGTTCCCTAGGTATAGGGCAGTCGGTGACATAGTGTGTTCTTAATCCACTATGTGATGTTAAAGTCACTGGTTCGAAACCTGCAGGGACAAAAAATCCAGCCATGTTAAGGGTTGGTGTGGCTCAGGCTAGGTGTGATCCCTGGGTGATTTTGACGGTTTAGATGCCCCTGAATTGTGGTTTCTTAGCCATGGGTTAGTCCCACAGGTCACAGACAAACTAAGAAACAAAAAAAAAACATGCATAGCATAAGAGAAAATATTATTCCAAAAATGAATAAGAAGATAGTTTTTCATTTTCAAGAGAGGGAAAACCCTAAGAAATCCTAGGAGTTGATCAAGAAAACATAAATTTATTTCCCTTATATAAATTCCTCTATAAAAAATCCATGGATCAAATATAGAAATAAGTCATATCTAGAAAGTCTAGTTATATATCCCTTAAGGAAATGCCACTAGCAAAACAAATAGTAAAAAATTACTGTTGAAAATTAAGATTTGGAATATTTGGAAACCCTAGTTTCATATTCACAAAAATGCGCTAACAACCAAAATCTACAAATTTTGGCTAACAAAGATATGGAAACTCTCAATATTGTCCAAACATTTGGCTAAAATTCTCAATATTCATTTTTCTATAACATGCATTACTTTAATTGAATATTAGCATTGAAATCTAATTATCCACTCTCCATTTCATTGATCGAGCTAGTATTGAAATACTATTATCATTGACTGGTATTTCATTATTCTAAAATATTTCTTTTATGCCATCTTTCTAATACTCTTTTCCATCAAAGGCTTTGCTCAATTTTAAATACCTCTCTTCAATTCATTGAGTGAATCAATATGAGGCACTTCTTGGCCATTCAAGACCAATCTACTCCAAACATAATGCTACACTTATCCATTTGCACTTGTCTAATACTTTTTCTATGCACTCTCATAATAGACAAAACTTTCTTGCTTTGTGTATTTTAGAGAAGAGTTTCCAGATCATATATAATAATCCCGTATTCTTTCATTCTTATACTTGCACATAGATATGACTCATCCACTCCATGACTCACACCTTATCTCATGAAATTCTTTTCCTTCTCTTGTAGAAAGCTTTTAGCCTTCCCTATATTCCTACCTTCAAGGATATGGAGTCATTCTTAACTCTGGTACATGATTATGATAGTCCTCATCTATCAACTTCATGCATTTCATGAGAAACTCTATTAATTTTCCTATGAAATCTATTTAGACTATACAACAATCGAATATTAATATTCCTATATTCTTCCTTATACCTTCTTAACCTTGCATCACCTCTTGTGCAACCCTCCACTTCCATTTGTATCTCTTTGATGGTTCAACCAACTACACAGGCTTGAACTACTTCCCTGTCGAATGGAACTTGGGATTAATCTAGTATAGACCCACACAATTCTTAATTTTGGAATCTTATTCCCTTTCTAGAAATCCCCCACAAAACACTCTTTGCTAGAGTGCTCCTTTTCCTATTAAGAATGCCCTATTATTAATCTCACCTTTTTTATTTTGTTAAGATATTACACTTCAAATGTTCCTCTATACCTATCCATAGGAACTATAATGAGTTTCAATGTTCTTCCTTATCCAAGAATCAACCCTGGTGCTCAACTCTATTAGCTGGGAATGTTTATATGAATTTCTAACATTATTCGGAAAAATATTTGCATTGAGTAGTTACATGGTTCATGGAATCTGATTCCACTTTATCTTGCAACTTTATGGAGTACATGATTCTCCCCGAAATAAATTAGACCATTTTTCATTTTCCCCTTTGTATTAAATTTTCATGGAACATACTTATGCTTTAATTTAATTTTTGAGACAAAATTTATGGCTTCTTGAAATTCCCATTCTGCTCAATGTTGTCCTTCAAGTCCACCAAAAAACTTCCTTCTAATTCCTTGATAATTATTTTGACCAAAACTATATTTTGAGTAGATATTGTTATTCTTCTATTGAATATCTTTCCAATGGATACTTTCTTTCTCAATTATTATAACTGAGAAAAAAAATTTAGTTCATTGAAAATTGTCAATTTACCTCTTTTTTGCACCTTCTCCCAAGTGCAAAATAATCTCAAATACAAAATTTGGCCACCTATAGAGTCAATTATATTAAAAATAATCTCAAATACAAAATTTGGCCACCTATAGAGTCAATTATATTAGGAACCAAGGAAAATTTTTTACATGAAAAAAATAATAATACAAAAATTGAATTCATAACAACTCTCATATTGTTAAAATGATCTTCCATTAAAAAACTGCAACAATCTAGAAATGACAATTTTTCCCCTTTGCACTTTCTCATGGCTTAGCAATTTTATCCCTATTCACACATCCCTACACCAACTCTTTTGGGATTTTGATAGAATCTTAATCAAGTATTCCCATTACTACATTTTGAATGATATTTCACAGTTTCACCCTTTACCAAGCTCCATATTCTTAGTTATGACCCGAAGAAGTTTTGGCTATTTTACATTTTCATTCATGTATGCTACATGTATCTTCCTTCTCTCTCTACACATTTTTACATACCCATATTCCAAATCTAGCTCCATGGTTGTATTCTATGGTTCATAATGTTTCCATAGACTTCTTTTTTTCCTAAAACAAACTTCCGAGCAAGGAGTTATGCCCTTTGGACATAAATTGGTGCCAAAATTTTACCTTTATTGTTTCAATTGCAACTTTCTCATACGATATCTAGTTTGTGAACCGAATTACTCGTTGGAAATAACTCCTCAAGTTATTGTATCTAATATACAAACAAAAAGTGTAACTTGGTCCACTATGTTCTTGTGGTTTTTATTTCCTAAAAACACCATTTAGGAACTCAAAATCACCCCAGAAAATGACCTCAAAATGACCTTCAAAATCCTGAAAAAATTATAGAAAATTGATTGTTTTGTTCTTATAATAGACTTTATATGTATGCCATCAATATCAAATTGGGTGAAATATGAGTTGTTTATCCACTAATCATTTCCAAAACTCGTGGACCAATTTATAGAATCAATCGACAACCAAAGAAATCTCGATTGTTGATTTGGCATCAATTGGCAATCAACGTTTTCCTTTCGATGCAAATAACACTTGTCTAAAACTTCTAACTCGTTCATCATCGATTGACCCTTTCCTTTAGAAACTAATTACAACACATTACTAAATATACCAACCTGAACATTTGGTATCACCCATTCATGTTGGCTCATTAAAATACTTCTCTAATTCGGCCAACCTGACCATCGACCATGAGCCATGTCTTGGATGATTTGGAAATTGTTAATGTGGCACAACACATAGATGATGACATGGCATGACATGTCATCCTAAGGTGTCAACTTGGATAATGTGGCATGAAATTTGGTTGTCGAAATGGAGTGATACATAATTCTCCTATTTTCTTCATCCACCATCAATTATTTCTCTTGGATGACCCAAACAACTTTTTGAATTCTTTGATCTGACCATCAACAAATTCCTTTGGCAGACTGAAAACCATGTGAAAATGGTTGGCCTGACGATCGATCATGGAATATTTTCATTGGTTATTAAAAAAATTTACCAATTTATCTAACTCGACCACCAAACATCGACGATCGACACTTGGTCTTACTCGATCAAAACACTTCACCAATTCATCTGACCTAACCATTGGTCATTGGTGAATTCTCTTGGCATACTCCAACACATAGAAATTTTTTAACTGAATCTTGAATGAATTTGGAGCTTCGACATACCATTCGAAATGATCTTGGTTGTTGATCCATAAAAATTTTCCCAACTTCTTTACCATCGATTTGCACTATTTTTCGATCTCTGAAAGAAAATCCTAACCATGGATTGGCTCCAATTTCTTAACAACCTAAAATGAATCCAGACCATTGATCTGCCTCTTTTTACCAACTGTTAAAAATGAATCTCAGTCATTGATATTCTTCACCTTCCAAACAATAGAAAATTAATCCTGGTTGTTGATATACTAGACCTTGTAAAACTTAGAAAACCTTATAGGTTTTTAAATTATTATAATGAATCTGGTTTGTTAATCTTGAGATCAAGTGCAATCTTGGATGTCGATTCACTGAACTCTACCCAATTCTACAATGTCCATTTAAACATGAATGTTGGCCTTCCTAGTCGAATCAAGATCCATAAATCTATATATTTACACCATTAACCTTTGTTCAATGGACGTGAGGCAAATTCAACTTGAATTTTCCCATGAATTTAGGGATTTTATTTATATTTTTCAATGTTTTTTCCCCAAATTCACACAAACCAAAATCTGTAGCAACAATTTTTCCCAACCTACACTTGTCCTTGCTAATACAAGCCCAATGTTTGAACCAAAATCTCTAATATCATATTATAACATACCCCCAACCCAACTGAGACACATTACGTGCAAAATACACATTAAAATTAAGAGTTTCTTCTTAATAAATTTGTTGTAGCATACTAGCTAGAGATCACACATATATTTAACCATTTGGTTAATATCATACTCTAAATGCATCTAACAACATATGTTAAAATATTTTACATTTTCATTCATGTATGCTACATGTATCTTCCTTCTCTCTCTGCACAATTTTACATACCCATATTTCACATATATATCCATGGTTGTATTGTATGGTTCATAATATTTCCATATACTTCTTTTTTTCTAAAAACAAACTTTCGAGCAAGGAGTTATGCCTTCTGGACGTAAATTGGTGCCGGAATTTTACCTTTATTGTTTCAACTGCAACTTTCTCATACGATATCTAGTTTGTGAACTGAATAACTTGTTGGAAATAAATCCTCAATTTATTATATCTAATATACAAACAAAAAGTGTAACTTGGTCCACTATGTTCTCGTGGTTTTTTATTTCCTAAAAATGCCATTTAGGAACTCAAAATCACCCCAGAAAATGACCTTCAAAAATCCTGAAAAAATTATAGAAAATTGATTGTTTTGTTCTTATAACAGACTTTATATCTAAGCCATCAATATCAAATTGGGTGAAATACGAGTTGTTTATCCACTCATCATTTCCAAAACTCGTGGACCAATTTATATAATTGATTAACAACCAAATAAATCTTGATCGTTGATTTGGTATTAATTGATTAACAACCAAATAAATCTTGATCGTTGATTTGGTATCAATTGACAATCGACGTTTTCCTTTCGATGCAAATAACACTTTTCCAAAACTACTAACTTGTTCATCTTCGATTGAACCTTTATTTTAGAAACGGATTACAACACATTACTAAATATACCAACCTGAACATCAGGTATCACCCATTCATGTTGGCTCATTAAAAAACTCGTCTAATTCGGTCGACCTAACCATCGACCGTGAGCCATGTCTTGGATGATTTCAAAACTGTTGATGTGGCATAACACATAGATGATGACATGGCATGACATGTCATCCTAAGGTGTTAGCTTGGATAATGTGGCATGAAATTTGGTTGTTGAAATGGCATGATACATCATTCTCCTATTTTATTCATCGACCATCAATTGTTTCTCTTGGATGACCGAAACAAATTTTTGAATTCATTGATCTGACCATCAACAAATTACTTTGGCGAACTGAAAAGCATGCAAAAATGGTTTGCCCAACGATCGATCATGGAATATTTCCATTGTTTATTAAACTTTTTTACCAATTTATCTAACTCGACCACCAAACATTAGCGATCGACACTTAGTCTTACTAGATCAAAACACTTCACCAATTCATCTGACCTAACCATTGGTCATCGGTGAATTCTCTTGGCATACTCCAACACTTAGAAATTTTTTGACTGAATCCCCAATGAATTTGGAGCTTCGAAATACCATTCGAAATGATCTTGGTTGTTGATCCATAAAACTTTTCCCAAATTCTTTACCATCGATTTGCACTATTTTTCGATCTTCGAAAGAAAATCCTAACCATCGATTGGCTCCAATTTCTCAACAACCTAAAATGAATCTAGACCATTGATCTGTCTCTTTTTACCAACTGTTAAAAATGAATCTCAGTCATTGATATTCTTCACCTCTTTTTACCAACTGTTAAAAATGAATCTCAGTCATTGATATTCTTCACCTTCCAAACAATAGAAAATAAATCCTAGTTGTTGATATACTAGACCTTGCAAAACATAGAAAACCTTATAGGTTTTTAAATTATTATAATGAATCTGGTTTGTTAATCTCGAGATCAAGTGCAATCTTGGTCGTCAATTCACTAAACTCTACCCAATTATACAATATCCATTTAAACATGAACTTTGGCCTTCCTAGTCAAATTAAAATCCATAAATCTATAGATTTACACCATTAACCTTTGTTTAATGGATGTGAGGCAAATTCAACTTGAATTTTCCCACGAATTTAGGGATTTTATTCATATTTTTCAATGTTTTTCCCCAAATTCACACAAACCAAAATCTGTAGCAACAATTTTTCCCAACTTACACTTGTCCTTGCTAATACAAGCCCAATGTTTGAACCAAAAGCTCTAATATCATATTATAACATACCCCCAACCCAACTGAGACACATTACGTGCAAAATACACATTAAAATTAAGAGTTTCCTCTTAATAAATTTGTTGTAGAATACCAGCTGGAGATTGCACATATATTTAACCATTTGGTTAATATCATACTCTAAATGCATCTAACAACATATGTTAAAACATGAGTGCATCTAGTAAGTATACAACAAGAACAAAACATTCATATAGACCAATTTCACATCGAAATAAAATTAATGACACAACATAACACTCATATTTTATTAATTAACCAAATGGCTTCAAACGAAGGATGAAACTCCCATCCATAGTCATTGTTGTTAATTTTATCTCAACAACAAGCCACCCCCAAGGTGATTCTATGTGTCTAGAATGAGATTCGACCCTTTGGATATCTACTCTCAACACACAACGACCCCCAAATCTAGGTTTTACTCCTAGAATAGCCTCAATCCATAATCTCTCTCTTCCCCACAACCTACACTACCCAAGGAATGTACCCCTTTCATTGCTCACAGTCTCTCAAGTTGTACAATTCATCTATTAGAGCCTCTAGTGCACTCAGTTGGCTAGTACTCCCTTAGTAGGGGACTCTAGGAACTCTCATATACTTCAAGAGTTCTCAAAACATCCTTCACAAGGATATTGAGACATTTCCTCAACACAAAAAAACACTATATGATTACAACCCATTTTACAGACACAAAGGCCTCTATTCTAGCATAACCACAATGCAATAATGAAATCATGCAATCATGCTTTATTTTCTTCCCATTAGTTAGCACCTCTCTTAACACTCAAAATATCCCAATAGAAACTATCCCCGTTATGCATATGAATTTTCCTTATTCTCCATTGCTTTCTTTACTCTCACTCTTCCCTAAGATGATTGTACTCCATTCCATGATCCCTGATAATATTGGGATGTGACTTCTCATAACCAACCTCTTACACGAGTTAAATTATTGTCTTTGGGAATGCTCAACCACAAATATAAGGTTATACATGATGATAATATAATTTAGGAGTGTGGGTTGGATTAATAGACATGGGAAATTCCTCCTTGGAGATCTCTCTCTTGTGGAATCATAGCCCCCAATCATCCTTCATCCATTTTGTACAAAAACAAATGATTACTATTTTTATTAATTATTCATTGCACATAATATATAATTCTTCCCCCAACCACCTTAAATCAATACAGGCCCTTCACCCCTGTTGGACACACTTACCACACTTAGCAGGGGGGGGGTTGTGGTGAATGAGTGTGGGGATCTTTTTCCCAAAACTTCCCTCTTACACAA